>VUJU01000106.1:135707-178618 GCA_009835225.1 Aphis craccivora | reverse complement strand
GATTCGGTAGTAGACGGCCAGCTAAATGATATACCCGGCCTTTAAAAGTAGGCATCACCTTCAACTATTTTACCACTTTTAAATTATGTCATTTAAAAAGCATTATTATAACGAAATATGTTGCGCTTGAATTATTCATGTTTAGGATGATCGCCTATAAGTAGAGAATTCAATGGTTCAGAAAGAGGATAAATATCTTCTAATCTAATTTTTTTTCTATTTAAACGACACATTCCTTTAGATTCGTCATTTCACTTTAGAGCTAAACAATACAGACAAACAATAGATATTACACCTAATGAAACTATCGGATCATTTTCATAATCAATAATAAAATCGTAATTCATTGCAGAATATTCTTTATTAAACCATGCACTAACATTTTTTAAATTTATATTTCTCTCGCGATTTTGTAAAAGTCTATTGCCTCGTTCAGCAGAATTTTCATTGCTACGTAGGTAGGTAGCATAATAAGCGTACTCTTTTTGCATTTTCCGTACTACGTCCTATAGTAAACCTTCACTTAGGCATGATTTATATGTAAACGTACGGTAACTACAACTTAAAAAACCAAACGTGACAGTCCACTTTTCGATGGATGTGCCTCTTCAGTATTGTAGCGTGCCCCGTGTGAGCAACCGTATAGTGATGTAGATTTGTGGTGGAAGTTGAAATAATAAATGCTAATGGAATATATATTTAAAGTGTTTTATTGTAAAAATATTCTAAGTCCAAAGAATTATACGTATCGACAACGATAAATAATTTTTTATTTATACACTAAAATAACTAAGTTATAATGATTCTACAAACAAAACTGTTACCATGTTTACCGATATAATAATCCTTGTGTTTAGACCTTATTAGCATATAATATTATCTATTTTCTATATACGTCAAAATTGTATGAATCAAATTATACAAAAAAATTGTAAATTAAAACCTTCTATGAATCTAGACCTATTGATTAGTGAAAATTGTACTAAAATCTATAAAATCCGTTGGGTATTTTTTGAGTTATGCACGTACATACAAAAAATGGGTTCTATTATAACTGCATCGTCATCTGCAGGGCTGATTTATGCATCTAAACCATCCAGGGAGTGAACCAAAACGCATACAAAAAAATTCATTCGAATCGATTCAGCTGTTTAGGAGGAGTTCAGTGACATACACACGTACAGTAGAATTATATGTATATAACGCAAAACCTAGTAGATTGTATACCGTAAAAATATTATTTAATAACTGTATTGAGTAATTTATTTTAGATTTAATAATTTTAACTACCTTTATTTAACGAATATATATCATAGTATCATACAATATAAAATGCAGAAAACAAATAGAAAAAAATGTCAAAAATGGTTGATAACTTTACTGTTTTATATTAATGTAAATAAAATATAAAAAATATAGTACATACGTTAAAAGTTTAAGTAATAATACTTTTAAATTATAATAAAATAACTAAAATTATTATTCCCGAGTTTAAATACCTACCTAATTTCGTATAACCTAAATTTGAAGTTTGAAATAATAATAACAACTTGTACTATATAATTCTTGATTCTTGTACTACATTTTCAAATTTTATTAAGGAATACTATAAATTTTATAAATTTAATATGAAAAAGAGATAAAAAATTGATCTATGCGTAAAAATGTCGATAAAAAAAAAGTTCAAATGTAAAAAGTAAAGAACAAGAAAAATAGAAAAACAGAAAAAGTAATGAATAAAGTTAATTTTATTGTTATATTTTATTCATAAGACACAGGTATGGTATTTTAAAAACATTAATATTTCAAATACATAAACACAATATATTATTAAAGTGTACAGCCCACACAAGGATATAATATTAAATACTAATAGGTAAAAATTACACAATAGTAGGTTATCTACCTACAGTAGGTAGATAGGTATTTAATTTAGAACAATGTTATAAATTTTAGATATCTAAACAATCTGAAAAAAGTTAAGTGTCTTAATAAGAAGAGAAAATAATAACAATTTTAATTTTTTAGAAATTTAAAACCTTGATAGAAATAACTATAGTTATTTCTATCATGTTTAAAACTATAATAATTATACAAATTAAAGAAATAAATTCTATAGTCTCTATGGAACAGAAATTTACAGAATAATATTCTGTGATATTAGGTTATCATCCATAGATAATAGAAATCTATGTTATCATCTTATAGGAGCAAAGATATAGATAACAAAATTTTTTGGCGGGATTTGATTTCATGCGTCTTGTTTTTGGTTGAAAGCTTATCATTTTATAATAAATTATTACCTAATTAATTATGTATATTTCTACTTCAATACTTCATAGTCCTGACTCCTGATTAGTCCATAAAAATCATAATAGGTACTTACTATTGTAAGTAACTAGGTACATTTAGTTGAATTTTTAATTTTTAAAGACTAACAACAATTTACGAAATAACGTTTTAATCTTAAACTGTACTTAGCATAATGGGTACCTACTACTTAATACTTTCATAGTATTCACTTAATAGAATAATTTTGTAATTGATAGTTTTTCTTCTTCTATAGCATAAAAAATCAAGTATGCTTATATAAAACGATTTTATTCAAACACATAATATTATTTTCTTATATGATCCAATTGATAATTTTATTAGTATTTTTAGAAACAATAATGGAAAAAATGGAAGTGGATGCCGCAGTAGCTGAACAAAAGTTCCCATTTGATTTGTGGAGAAAATTTAAAAGTATGTTTACATTTATAATGGATGAAGAAGCTGAATCATTGGAAGAGCATGCTAAAATTATGCGTGAAGTTCTGAGTAAAATGGGAGAACAAGAAGGAGTTTTTAGTCCATTTGTTAGCAACAAAAGCAATGCATTCAGTGTTGATTACTATAAAGGTACCTATATAAACTTTAAAATATTTTATTATTAATTTATAGATATACAGGAACTGGCAAAAAAACCTCTCGTATTTAGAGATTACGCTATGTGAGTTGTGGTGATGTTACAACTATGAAGGGGGTATCGATGGACAGTGGTGTACGTGCCATTTTTAGTGACTTGAACCGGTGAACATCGCACATTTGTCGTAGAGTAGTAGGTTTGTAATGGTGGTTCTGCGTTTTCTTCTCAGTAAGCATTTCGCATCCGGTTCCAACTTGGCCAACATGATTCTGTTCCAGATAAAAAAAAAAACAATGCTTGTTTGAACCCATTGCTCTAATGTTGGACACCCAAACCAGGTTTAGGTTAAATAAGGTTAGGTTAGGTAAGATTAGGTTAGCCAAATTGGAACTGGAAGCAAAATGCTCGCTGAGTAGAAATCGCAGAACCACCATTAATATACTCCTCTACGACAAATGCGAGATGTTCACCGGATCACACCATAGCACCTACTAAAAATGGCAAGTACACCGCTATCCATCGATACCCCTTCCATAGTTGTATCATCACCACGACTCACACAGCACAATCTCTAAATACGGGAGGTTTTTTTGCCGGACCCTGTATTTGAGAATTTTAACTTTATATGTTTCTAATAATAGAAATTTAATTTATAATTTGGAAGTATTTTTTTAAATTTTCTTCTAAGATCTTTACAATGTTAATAAGTAATAACTAATAAAGTATAAAAATTAATATTTTTCTTAGTCAATTTAAATTATTTATGGACGTACCCAATAACATACAATTTTCTAATACCTAAATTACGTTATCAATCAATATACATTTAACATTAAAAGAAGTGAATTTAATATTAGAATGTACCTATAAGTTAATTTAAGTTTTACTTAATTTTTTTTTTTTTCAGAATTTACCATCTGGATCATTGGTCAACTAGTAAAAATTCTTAGTCAAAAAGGATTCTCCCCATTACATAGTAACTCGACTCATAGCCAAACATGTTTATTGGAAGTACTTTCTTGCCAAAATACGTATATTTATGATTGTGCTATTAATGATTATTCTAAATTTATAACAAGTAAATTAAACAATTATACTATTATATAATAGTATTATTTTCTTAAACATATTTAATTCCTATGTTTTTTTAATTAAGATATGGCAGAGAATGTTGTTAAAGATTCATGGCCAATTGTCATTACATGGTGTAATCCTGAGAAGAATTTTCGAACTCAATTGTCTGTAATTGATTTCACTTCTATCCATATTTCTATTAACGATCGCGACAGTTATGTTTATTTGTTATCAAAATTATTTCAATTATTTTCTAGTAGTGTATTTTCTATAAATTATATAAAAAAAAATACGACTATAAAATTTTGGCAATCTGTCACAATAGCTATACACAATTCACATTCAATAGAAGTCACAGAAGCCGGACTCCTATTAATTTTGCACATGCTAGCATCAATATCATATAAAAAATATTTTGAAGTAAGAAACAATATTATTTTTTATAAACTATTATATTTATAATTTATTAATTGTTTGTTTACTTATTATATTCTTTTAGATACTGGAAACTATTTATAAAATGCTGTTTGATACTATTGAAAAAGTTTGTTTGAAATATAATTCTACAGAACAATCTTATGAGATTCAAAAAATTTTAAGTAACATCTTTAATATTATATGTAAAGCAGGATCAATTCATGTTGTAGTTATAAATATGGCAATAATAGACTTAGTATCAAAATTACTACTTTCTGATAAAATTAAAGGTATTTATAATTTATTATTAATATGAGGTAATTAATTTAACATAAGACACTCATTATTAATAATTTTTTTAAAAAAAGTTGTTGGTACTTTTATTAAATTTGTTTATCTTTTGAATGGTCTCATACATTTTAGATTCCTTTTTTCCAAAACAATATTTTTTGAAGTACTTTGATGTATAAAATTGAATTTTAGATGTGTAAAAAAATATAACTGTTTAAAGTTTTTGATATTTTAATTCTGTTTTTTTTTTTTTTAATGAGATCCACTGGAACAAGGACTTTAAGTATTTAATTATTTTCAAAAAATTTTAAGATTTTGTAGAGTTAATTTTTTTGAAAATTTTGTGTTTCAACATTTTATTTTATTTGGTTTTATGATTTTTAATAATTTTTCAAGTTTCGAGAAAAATTGTGAATTATTCAATACCATATCAAATATAGTATTTTAAAAAAAATATTTTACTTAGAAATCAGAATAAGGAATTTAAAATGTATGTCGTCAATAAATAATATTAAAAATATTTAATTAGTGTTTTAATAGTTTCAATTAATATAAGAATTTATTTTATTTTAAAATATTACTTTTAAGTTTTTAAAAAAAAGGTGGTCAAGTGGTAACGCTCTGCTGTAAAACAATTAGTTTAGAAAATATATCACCATAGGTCTTCACTGAAGACTCTTTAGTATAATATAATACCAACATTTTTAAATATTGTTTTAAATTAAATAAAGGGGGGTCAAGTGGGTATTGCTGTGTTGTACAGTAGGTGTACAGTGAACCTCGGGCATAGAGCAGTCAGCAGGTTACTATAATGTGTGTGTTAAATTGGAATGCAATGATAGGTACTTATCATTGTATACAATAAACGATTCTGAACAGAGATGATTTGTCAGCCTAGGTTTATATATTTTCCACTGAGTGGTGAAAAATATGGTTTATGTTTTAATGACCTGAATATCTCAAACTACCTCATAACTTAAATCATTTACAAAAAATTTCAATTTAAAATCTAAAATTATTTGATTGTAAATAAGCTTTATTTTATATGTGAATATTTCAATCTAAATAACACTCAACTTCTTTTATAATTAGGTATTGTAAGCTAAACTCATGGAAAGTCTTGTATTAAATTTATAACCCTTAGTTATATGAAATATTCAACTATAAAATTATTTGCAAATATTCATGATTTTGACGAATTTTGTAAATATTTGAAATCAAAAGCTAATAAAAAAATTGTTGCTTAATATGTATTCTTATAATTTTTGAATCGTTAAAACTTAAAAGAACAACTCATGAGGAACTTTATATTAAATTTTTAAGTATTTTGATATTGTCAAAAAAATGTATCGATATTTATAAACAAAAAACGAATATTTCCAATGCCTTAACTATTTTGAAAAATTAAATTATGTTAAGAAAATCCCAATTTAATAAATTCGTGAAATTTTTCTAGTATCTACGACTTTTTACTTTTTGAATTGTAACAAATATTTAAAATCGTTTGAGGATAAATCATCATATCGTTTTGTGATTTCGTAAAAATTTAAAATTTAGAAGTTTATAACATTTTTTTCTGTAATGACACTTCAAGTTTTCTGTACAGGTACTTCAAAGACAACTTATGGAAAAGTGAGTGTTGAATTTTTTAACCTTAGATATAAATAGAAAATATTTTATGAATTTTCAACTACATAATTACTTGCAAATTTTAGAGATTTTTTTACTACAATATGAACGACTTATAAGACACCTTGTATTAAATTGTCAGGTTTTTTTAGTCACCCAAATTTTTTTATCGATAATTCAAAAAAGAAAAATGCATAAAAAAAATTTCAATTGTCTATAAATAGCTCAAAAAGAGATAGAATATTTTGAAAATTTAATCAAGTATAGATAACGCTATTATAAACATTTGGTGAAAATTTCAAGTATTTACAGTGATTAGTTTTTGAGTTACAACTATCTAAAAAAATTGATTATGTCGAAAACTGGTGTTGCTTAAAACTTCCCGTTTTTCCTGATTTTTTTTTTTGAAAACTACTGGAAACTTCTTATTTTTGACTTATAAAATGCATCAAAGATATAAATTCTCCAATGGAAACCACCCCTGAAGTGTTAAATTTAAGCATTATTTGGAAAAGTTATGGTGTATACAGACAAAATAAAATTAAAAAAAAAATCATAGTAAAATCAATATCTACATTGCTTACTCCTTTCAGAATCTAAAAGGTACTAAAATATCTAACTTGCAAAACTAATCATTTCCATATTCTATCAATTTAATGTTTTTTGAGAGGTGTGCTTTTTTGTATTTTATCCATTATATTATATACATAAATCCAAGTGCGGATCTATAAATCACAAATAGGGGGGGGAAGATTATTATCAAAAATTATAAATAAAGAATTTATTATTAATATTTTTTAAAGTAATTTCATTTTATATAATTTAAAATATGACCGAAGGGGGTGGGGTCTAAAGCCCCTTAGCCCCCTCTCATATCCACGCCTGATTAAATCAAATAATATTATTTATAAGAAAAGCATTTTACAAAATGTTGTATTTGCTTTATTGCAATTATATTTTTTGTATAAATATTCAATAAATAAAATCATAATTTATTTTATTTTTAGTGACAAAAAAACTGTCTGAGGCTATGTGTAAAGTTATTAAAGGATTACTTGATGATGGAATTGTTAATCCTAATATAATACTTGAAAAGTTACCTATGTGTCAATTGATAAATGTATCTTCACCAGTAAGTATTAATTAGATTTCATATTTTTTTAAATTAAAATTGTTTTTATTATGTTTAGTAAAATTATATTAATAGTTACCTAACTTAATTTTTTAATTTTATTTATTTAATCTAAGTAATAAGTATCATGAAAATGATACACACCCGTGGGATTGCTTTGGGGTTGAAGTCTTATCCTCCCCACCCCAATAAAAACAAACTACTTTTATATTAGATTATACATTACTAAGGTATTATTTTATCACAAATATATTACAAGGATAATGTTTTTTATTTTAAAATTTGATTGTTATGAAAGATATAGTTTATAATAGCTATACAAAATAAAGTTTATAGCAATCATAAATTAACAACAATGTATGTGTATGTATGTATGTAATAAGTATGGTAAGGTAATATGTACATAAATATTAAGACAGGTTTTACTATATTTTATTGAAAATTATTTTTAGATTTTAATATTGGTGGCTAAACAGTCATAGAATGTTGTCATTGACAATAATAATAATAAAAAAATTGTGTGCTTAAGACCACACGGCAGAAGTGATAACTTCAACAAGTCTAAATTATAAATACTAAATACAATTTTTTTTGTGTTCTATATTGATAAAATGATAAATTAATAACTTTTACAATGTACTTAATTATAATTGTGTATAAATTACTCCAGTGAATTTTGCTCTGAGTGCCTTTCATCTGCATCATCATACTCTAAAAATGAAACTATAGGTTTATGTTAACTCAAATATAAAATAAATATTTTTGAATGGAATGTATTTTCTAAATACCTAAAAAACTCCATCAATTGTTGTTCTATATTTCGTCATTCTTTCATTCGGGTCATTCAACATATTCAAATTAAATGTTGATATTAAAAAATCTACTAGAGGCTTGGATGTGTCTTTTGAGAAATCAACATTGAAATCTCCACTCAAAATCATTGGCAATCTATGAAAGTTTTCATGGAGAAGAGCAGATCCGGCTTCGGTATAGATCATTAAATTTTGATTTTCTTCATCCATCATATTCTATAACATAAGGGGGGAGGGCGTAATTTGTTGAAACTTTCCTGAGTGCAATAATAAATTAAATCGAAATACTTCAAAAAATATCTATATTAAATGCTGCTGATATGTGGTGTTGCTATAGCGACAATTATTGCTATTAGTCGACTTGAGCCAACTTCACTCGATTGAGCGTTACATAATTAGTGTGACAGCTTAGTTGAATTCAGTACCTACAAAAAGTGCTGTACATGCCTAAAAAAGTTTTCACTTCAAATAATAATAATTATTGTTGACCGTATGAAAGTCGAATTAATAAGAATTGTGTATAAATATAATTACTAATATAATGTGTAAGGGGAAGTAGGAAAAATTGTAAGCTCCATAAACAAAAGTCCTAAATTCTTACCTAATTTTTGTAGTATACGAGTGACTACTACCAGATATTTTTTTGGTATGAAGTTAACAGAATCAAATAATAGATTGAGGTTAAAAAATAATAATATATTTTACTTAGTTTTAAGAATTGGTACGTATCATACTATTTGGACTTTGTTGTACATCATTGACTCCTAAAATTTAACCACCAATTTCACTAAAAATTAAATTTTTTATATTATTATTTATTTTACGTTTTCAAAAATAAACAATGTATAATGCTAATCATTTTTTTTAAACATGATTAATAATATTTTTAATTTAGTATAAAAAGAGAAATTTAAATGTATTTTATAGATATTTTGTTTTAAAAATAAATGGGTATTTACTACCTGATAAAAAAAATAAAGCTTTAATATTTATTTTTATTTTTCAGGGAATGAATGTGTTGTTTGAATTTTTTATTTTACAAGAATTAAAAAACAATAAAGAAATGATTGAGAATGAAAAAGATAATGTAAACTTTTTTGCTGATGAAAAGTTAGTTGAATTCTTATACATAATATTAACTATAAATATTAATTTTTAGCCAATGATGTACTTATTATACTTTTTTATTTATTGTTCAACTTAAGTGTTTGTTTTAATTCTTGTATAAAATTTAATTTTAGAAATAATTCTATCAATATGCCAATACCAAGTTCAATTTGGTTTCAATTTTGGAAGTACCTAAACCAAACTATACAATCTTCTACCGAAATTCTTACTGCAAAAGAGTTTCAAATCATAAATACTGCTATATCTCTTGCTCTTCATTTAGACATGATTTTTAAAGATGAAAACTATCAGTTTTTGCAAAATATTAATGCTAATAAATTATTAAATAAAATGATGGACCACGTTTTAAATCATAATGATATTTTTACTATAGAAACATTGGTATCTACAAGTGGTAGTCTAGTTAGTATTAAAGAGTTTTCTTCCTTTTCGACTGATGATGCTAAAACAGTAATTGCTATTCTTTCTTTACCATGGATGAGTATTTCTAACAACATATTTAGAAATTTGCCTTTATACAAACATTTAAGTGCTATTGCAAGCAAACATTCTATTTTACTTAGTAAGTAATTTAACATATTAAAAATTTATATTGTTTTAAAAATGAAGTTATGTAATTTAATATTTATTTTCAGATGATAAACGAATAATTAAAAAGTGTCTTACTTTTATTAGTCGTTTGCAAATTAATGTGTTGTATGATTGGAGACAAAATATTGTTATAACATCACTTAGAGATAAAAACATATGCGAAATATCAATTCTAAATTTACCATTTTTATTTCATAAGAAAAAAAATCAAGATATCTCTATTTTATTTGAAATAATTAAAGATTTTGATGAGACCACAAATATTGTGTTTGTTAAAAATCTAAGAATTCTCATATGCGCTATGTATGGTAAGACCATTATTCGGTATAATGAAACTTCTTGCCAGGAAGAATTATTATGTATTGATTGTGATTGTAAAAAAATACAGCCAAATTTGCAAATTTGTTCAATAAACAATACTTGTGATATATTAAATGAATTTTGGAAAATATTACTTTTATCATTTGTAAACAATTTGAATACAGACATCCGATGTGAAGTCATTAAGAACATACCGATGATCATGAATCATTTTTATCCAGATATTTCTTTTAGAAAACATATGTTAATGTTGATTAATGACAAAGACGAAGAAGTGCGCATTCAGAGTTCAAAAATTTTAAATTCTATTATTTTTGAAAAAGATTCATCAGGAAATATTGAAATAATTGAATCGGTTTTTTATCAAACGTTAAATATTCTTTGTTCAACTGTAAATAGTAGCCTGAAAGTTGGAAATAATGAGCTACAATATACTTGCTTAGAAACTATTTTCAATATTGGATGGTGAGTTTTTAAGAAAAGACATAATATTAAAACAATACTTTCATTCTTGTAGTAAGAAGCTAGATTAGCTTCATTTTACTATATCCGGTATAATAATAAGTGTAATTTAATTTGATCATTGATCTGTCACTCACTATGTGGGAATTATAAACACAAAACCATTTTACTAATAACAACTATATTTTCAAATTAACAATTTTATATATTTTAATTTTCAGTGTTCCAATTGATTCTACTATACTTCCATCAATGGAATTTATGTTTCTATTTTTAATTCATCCAAATTCTTCTTATGCAAGTGTTGCAAAATTTTATATGACTGAAATTGCTGCAGCTCATAAAACAAAATTTTTAGTAATATTTGATAGATATGAAACTGAATTAATGCAATATATTGCTAATAATTTAGTTGCGTGTTATCATGCTTACCATCCCAACATTGATGTAAAAAAAACTTATAACAAATTAGGTTTCACGCATAAAGATATGTATGCAATAAAACAAATTATCAAATATATATTTCCTTGGTGTATTAAAAAGCCAGAAACAAGGAAAATATTAAGTGAAATTGCTTCATTATCACAAAAAACTGAAAGTACCTTGGTTAAAGAATCATTTAAAGTAAGTACATATTACATTTGTACAATTTTATACTTATCTATTAAAATAATATTTTTTCATTACTAGTACTGTTTTTCTCATCTATTGCTTTTTGAAGATATAGACATTCGTAAACAAGGCTGTTTACTTTTAGAAGAAATAACAAGTACTCCCTTAGTGCATTTGGTCAGACTTTCATTTACTGTAAGAAAAACTATTTTTATAGATAATATTTTATTATATTAAAATTATTTTATTTTTAAAGCCAATTATAGCTGAGATACTTACACATTTCCACTCAAAACATGATCAAGCTACTGAAGCTATTAAAATAATTCAAACATATGATGTTCTATTTAATGTAAGAAATGATACTTCAATTGTTAACTTTGTAAGTATGATTTTGATTCAAAATGTACTTAATTAAATTTAAATATTTTCAAACCAAAATATTGTTCTAAATTATTGTTTATAAAAATAGAAGAGAATATAAGCTAAAGTGGCTAATATATATAAATATTTCATTTTGTTAAATTTTATAACTCATTGAGTTGATAAATTTACGTTATATCATTATATAAAAGTTAATTTATAAAATAATAATTTAATTTTGATTTTTCCAACAGCTATAATATTTCTGATAATCCCATTTAATATGTATGATCGTACTATAGTTTCTAACTGATGGTGGACCTTGCACACTGTCATAATATTTTAGTAAAAATTGTAACTTAAATTTATATTTTCAGGCTGATTTTTTATCTCCGAGATTTTTGGGCCTTCTGATGATTTTAGAAACAAGATTAGTAAAAAACTCATCAGATTCTATTAAGGAAAACATTTTATTATCATTAGGAGATATTTTCAAACTAATGGGTAGTAATTTTGTAACACCAGCAAGGTTTAAAATATTGGCCATGTTACGTACAGCTATATCCTTAAAAAATAGGGCTTTCATATATCTAGGGTTAAAAGCCTGGGATTCATTTATTCATTGGTATGTTGTTCACCACATAATTACTATTTACTCAAGTGAATATTAAATTGTTTTATTGTTTTTAGTGTTAATATGGAAGCATTGGGACCTATGTTAAGCTCCATATTTGTATCTCTTGTGCCACTATTAGATGTTTATCCAAACAAAGTTGCCAATATGTTTTATTTTATGGTTAAAAAGAACGAAAAATATCTAGAAAATCATATAGCTGAGTTATATTTCTTAGATCCACACCCAGCTAATCCTATAGTCTTCAATATAGTTCAAAAATACTCAAAAAATGTATTGTATGTTGATTTTTTTTTTCCGTTAATGTTATAATCTAAAATTGATTTTGTTGAATAAAACACTTTTAGCAAACAACCACTGAATAAGTTATTAATATGGTTATTGGACATTGTGGCTCATACAACATTGGAAGTTAAACTTCATGGTTTAAAACGATTACATTCAGAACTTTCAATTCAGCAGTCTGAAGTGACTAAACTGATATTATCCAGTGATAATGTTAATTCTGTAATTATTGAGGTAAAAAAATCATATAGTACATTACATAATAAGTATTTAAATGTATTTAACATATATTTGGTTTAATTAGTTATTGGAGGTTTTAACTGAAAATTTACGACATCATGATAAAAGAGTGAGACTTGCTAGCAGTGAATGTTTAGGAAAAATTGGAGCATTAGATCCCAGTTATTTACCAAACAATATCATTAAAGAAGGTACTTGTAGTCCTTAATAAGTAAATAATTTTAGAAAAGATCTATGACTAATAATTTATATCCCTTATAAATTTATCATTAAAATTATTGTTTAAAACTTGTTCATAAAAATAGTTGTTTTTATATAATGCATGTATTTTTACTTAAATCTACAATTTTATATATTTAACTTAAAATTATATTTAATGAATAATAACTTTTGTTAAAATAAAAATGAAAATGTAAATGAAAAAATTTGATATTTATTAATAAATATATAAATGGTTTATTTTAAAATTCAACTATTACTATTTAAATGTTTTTAGGACGAAACAAAGAATTTCCATTAGATATAAAAAGCAATGACTTTGCCATACGTGCAATAACCATATTAGGACAAGGTTTACAGTCTGCTAGAAATTCTCGATACATGGATTCTTTTGCAGTTGCAATACAAGTATTACTTTGTATTCATATAAATAAAAGCATAACTAATTATTTATTATTAATTATTAGAAAATTTTACAAGTTTATAATGTAAAGAAAGATTCAGAAATCTGGTCATCTATCCCAAGCACATTACATGAGATTATTGATCCACTTTCTTCATCTCGCTACACTCTAGAAACAGAACAATACCAAACAGGAATGCCACATCCAATATTTGGGTATTAAATAATTATTAATTTTTTTTTTATATATATATAAATCTATTAAATTATAAATATATTCAAATTTATTTATTAGATCTGGAAAAAGCGGTACATTAAACATGTGGGCTTTTAATTGGGTCAATCGCCTAGTTCCTTTGATTAATGATGAATATGCTAAACGTATTTTTGTCTATTGTAAATCAAGCATACGATCAGATAATGAAGCAATGCTTTTATTTTTACCGTATGTTTTATGTAAGTAATATTATAATTTTTTGGATGTTATTAATATTATAATTATTTAATTAGTAATAAATTTATTTATTCATGTTTAAAAAAAAAAAAAAAATAGTATATACAATTTTAAGTACAAATGCTGTAGATGGCAATTTAATATACGAAGAACTTCTAGCTGTTATTAGTAGTGATGTAGATGATACAACAACTAATAACGCAAATATCCCAGAAACTATTAATGACATTATTGCTGGTAGGCAAATTGCCATGGAATATGAAATTACCAATTCTTCTGAACAACAAAATGAAACCACTACTCGTGTAATGTATGTTAAAACAGCATTCACATTATTTGATTTTTTGTTTAAATGGACTCGAGAACAAAAAGCATCAAAGAATAACATCTATGAACCAGTTCTGAGTAATATTATTTTCAACATTTTAAAATTATAGACTATAGTTAAGTATCTATTTTTTGAAATACTTTTTAACCTATTTTAGGATTTTTAACAAGATTTTGTAAATTAAAATTGGCTGAAAAATCACTGGAGTATGATGAATATAGTAGAGCACTTTTGTATCTTGAAGATTACATTCATGACAATAAAGACAAACTTCAAGATCATCTACCAACTCTTTCTGTATGATTCAATTTGATAATAATGTTTAATTACTCTTCATTACTTTTATTTTATATTTTATTTAGCAAATTTATTCTAAACTAAATGATGCTGATAGTCTCAAAGGTATTATTGCTGTTCATAATAACGACCCATCTCCTCAAGAAATGATACTTTTACATGAAGTTAATGGACAATTACAAGTAAATGCTACATTTTAAATAAATAATATTAAACACAATTTATCAATCAAAATATATCAATGTTCATACTAATATTTATTATAGTTATAGCAGTTTATAGTTTACAGTTTATAATAGTAACAATTTTTTATTATGAATCCGTAGTTTAATATTTTTTTTAACACACATTAATCGTTACATGATCACAGGGGCGTCATTTCAATTTTTTTTTTTTTGATACGCATAAATATTATGCAGCCCACTATTTATTTTTTTCTTGACATATTTGACATTATTAATATTATAGTAGTATAATAATAATTAGAATAAAGTAAAATGACATAAAACAAACAGTAAGCAGTGCAAAACCTATAAATGTCTAAATTTAAAACAAATTTCAATTTCAATAGTCAAATTAAATAAAAACAATTAACAATATAAAGTGATACAATAAATAGATATGCACAGAATAAATCATTAAAATTTATAGCTACTAGTAATATTTGGGCGGATTTTTTTTGGGGGGGGGGTTGCTTGGGAGCTGAAGCACCCACCGTTCTGCGTATTTTTATTAAAAATTACTAATAATTCGCCAAGTGGCGAGTTTTTGGTACGGGTTACCAGAACATGAGCCACACGCCATTGAGTAGCTAATACCGGTCGGCATTCGGTGACCACGCACAAATTGTACACAATAAGTAATTATTTGGGACTATTATTATTAACAAAATATCACCCACCATAAAAAAATCCTAGATCCGCCACTGCATATAACGGTTGTTTTGTGATTATAAAGAAGTGATCAATCAATCAATTATCAACTATCATAATATTTACATATTAATTTATTATTTTAATATAATTTTAATTTTTTTTTATGATGTGGACGAGCGGGACAAAAATTACAATTTAGAACAGGGATGGCTAACCCAAATGATTTTGCGGGCCACTTTTTAAATACATCACAATCCTGCGGTCACATATATAGCATATAGGGTTGCCAAAAAAAAAAAAAAAAAAGGTCATCACCTAAAATATGTACTTTTATCAGATTAGATTAGAAATATTACTTTTGTTGCGATTACGTTGTTAATAATACAGATACCGCGTTGTACGGGCATTCCACATTCCAGAATATACTATCGGTGCAAAAATATTTTTTTTTGTAAGTATTTGATAAATGTTGCGGGCCGCAAAAGTTTCCAAGGCGGGCCGCGGGTTGGCCATCCCTGATTTCAAATTTTAGGTACGCAAATATATACCTTGCATACCTCAAATTACGCCCCTGCATGACCATCAGCAGTCTTTTTTCAAACCTATTGTATGATCGCCAGCAGTCATATTGCAGTTACTGTGTTAATACTGTAATTTTAATTAACCCAATTTCAGTCATACATATAAACATTGGAGCCTATATTATGTTTTAGTGCCGTATTAAGTTTTGGTTCTAAAAAGTCTTATACCCTGGTTACTATATATGTATAATAATATAAATATTATTTTATAAATAACTTACTTGTTTTAGGATGCAGCTGCTTGTTATGAAAAATTAGCGCAAATGTATTCAGATCCTAGTTTAGAGTTTCATAAGGGTATGGTTAAATGTTATCTAGGCATTGATCAGCCATTTACCGCATTAAAAATAGCTGAAGGCTTAACAAACATCAAGTAATATATTAATTTTTGAATATGTTTAATGTTTCATTTTTCATGCTTTTAAAACTGTTAAAAACTCAAATTTAAGATCAGATTGTCAAAACACATTATTTGGTGAGAAGACTGAAGCAACGTGGAGTCTTATGATGTTTGATAAATTAAAAGAACTATTGACTGAAAAACCATTAAATGCCAGTGAAAGTTGGGGTGTTTGTATTGGTCAAGCCTTAGTATATTTTTTACATAAAGATAAGAACAGTGTACGCAAAGAAATTTCTTCCATAACAAATCTGGTCACAGAATCTCTATATATGTCAATGGTTGGATCTGCCGGATACAAAGAGGCATATCCATTTATTGTTAAGTATGTTTTTATTGAATATATTTGATTATTATGTTTCATTTTTTTATTGGTCTTAGATTGCACATTTTAAATGAGATGGAACAGATATTTGATACTATATTCAAAATAATGGATGGTGATACTTCCACAAAGATTAAATTAAAAGAATTGATTACTAATGAAATGGATGAACGATTACAGTGTTTACAACCTCAAGCATATGTTTTACAACAAGTTTTATGTATGCGTAGAGTTGTTTTGACTGCTGCTCAGCATTTAGTTACAGATGAATTAAAGCCTATTATCAACCATCAAATTGGTATAAGCTGGTTGAAAAGTATTAAAGTCGCTAGAAAGTATGTTTAATTAAGATTTGATAAGTAATAATAACAACTTAATATAACCTTATACTAGAAATAAATATTTTCAAATTTAAAATCAGTCAAAATCACAAACGTTTCACAAAAACCAATTACTTTGATTTATACTTACATAAATACTTCTTACAAGTCCTAGGTTCATATTTAAATCTCAAACTTTTAGCTTGTAACTTTACTAACTAAGGTATCTGTTTTAACTTTTTAACTTTTCATTATAAACAAAGTATACAATAATAACAATAGAGCCCCATTACGTCATGTTATTATTAAACTTAGAGTTTTTCATTCAATCATTAATATAATTTAATTCTACAAAAAAAACAATGTTCAAAAGTGTTCATATAAAATTCAGTAACCAGAATCTTCACCAATTAAATCCCAAGCAATCCACTTAGATGCCTGAAAATTAATTAGTACAGGAACCAGGAACTTACTTGCTTCTTGACTTATTTTATAAGCCTTCTCATGTCAATTATTTTAAGATCACATTGGAGTTTTTATTAAAACTTTTTAGACAAGGCTCATAAAATAAGTCAAGAAGAATGTAAGTGCCTACACCAATTCATTCTCAGGCATCTAGGTGGATCATCTAGGTCAATAGCGATTATGATTATTTATTTTTATTTTTTATATTATAAAACGCCTTTTTTTTTTTTTGTAGAAGTAAATTTTATTAATACTAAAACAAGATTAGTTTTATACTAAAATCAAACAACAATGAGATTTAGTTATTAGAAAAAAATTAAATAATTACTTTTAGATCTCTAAATTTTCAACAAGCATATTCAAATATATTAGCTGCTGAAAAATATAAACCTACAGAACTTTTTATTGAAAAAGCTAAGTTGTTGTGGAAAAAATCTGATCAAGGACAAGCAATTGCAACTTTAAAAAAAGGGATTAATATGCTTTTTCCAAATATGGACATAATTAAAACTTTGCCATGTGATGAACAAATAGAAGAACGAAAAACATGTGCTTCTGTATGTACAATATTTTATTAATTTATCATATAATATTATCATCTATACTTAATTAATTCAAGGTTTGGGTATTTAATTTCTAAATTTATCTCTGAAATGTCTCACTATTATCAAAACTTCAAAATATTAAAATGTTTGTTACTAACATTCAATTGTAGATTTAAATGTTTTAATCTTCCTTTACATTAAATTTATTTACTAAGGAAGTATTATTTTTGGAAACAAACAAATTATATTTGGACGAGAATATGTATGATGAAAAAACAACACTTGTCACTAATTTCTGCCCTTTGATAATAATCACTAATATTTATCAAACTATTAATTTCAATTTCCAGGCTTTATTATTGTTATCTAAGTATAATGACAAAACTGTAAACATAGATTTGGAGTCTAATTTATCTAATATTGAAAATGCGTATGAAATGTTTGGAATGTGGGAAAAAAGTCTTGTGAGGTTGGCACATTATCAAGATCGTATTCTCAACACTATGACTCCTGCAGTCTATTATACAAAAGGATTGTAAGTATTTAATTTTCCTACACTTTTTTTTAACAATAATTTACTTAAAAATTTATTATAAATTAATTAAAACTGTTTAAGGAACTTAATAAACAATATAATTCATTGTTATGGGTTATCATTACAATATGGTTGTGAATATATATATCAGTCAATGCCCAAAATGTTGAGTGTTTGGTTGGATTTTGGAAGTGACTTTAATCGAGATTTAAAAAAAAAAAATAATAAAACATCACTGTATTTGGTAGAACGAAAAAGAACATTTATTAAGATGACCAAACTCATAGGTAAGTTAACACTAATTAAAAGATTTTCATTTTATTAATTTATGTTAATTAAAATAACAATTTTAGAAGGATTTATGTTAAAATTGCCGACATTTATGTTCCTCACTGCTTTTTCTCAAATTACATCTAGAATATGTCATCCATTAGAAGAATGTTTTAAAACTTTAACTGATATCATAGTTAAATGCATACTTGACTATCCTAATCATTCTCTATGGATGCTGATGACTCTTCATAAAGTATTTATTATTGATATTTTATTAGAATTCATATTTCTTATTTTGTAAAATATTTATTAATGTATTTATAAAATGTGTTTTAGTCACCATTTACTGTAAGAGTGAGTAGATTCAATTCCATTCTCAAACATTCGAAATTGGTTAAAGTTAAAACTTTGTTGTTCCAATTTATGGAACTATTTGAAAATTTATCAGAATTGTGTAACACAAGTCCTCAAAATGCTCCAGTTGGTGTTAAATTTCCCCTACAAAAAATTGCAAAAAATCTACCGCGTTTGTTAACAAATGGTTATTTTAGCAATATTATGGTACCTGCCCAAAAGTTTCGCACTTTGGTATTACCACGCATTAATTCTAACCGTAATACCAAACATAACCCATTTCCTGAGTAAGATATAATAACTAATATTTCACATTTTAATACATCAGTTTTAAAACTTACTATGTTTATTTAATCTTTTTGATATGTTTAGTGATCTTGTATACATTCATGGAATCAAAGATGAGGTTTATATTTATAGTTCACTTCAAAAACCAAAACGCATTATTATTTTGGGTTCTGATGGTAATGAATATCCAATGATGTGTAAACCTAAAGTAAATAATTCTATAAAAGCATTTAATTAATTAAGACTTAATATTATTTTTTAATACTTTATTTTAATTGTTATATTGATAGGATGACATAAGAATTGATTCAAGATTAATGGAGTTTAATAATATTGTCAATATGTATTTAAAAAGAGACCCAGAAGCAAGAGATCGAAATCTTTTTATAAAAACATATGTAAGTATTAATTTGTTTTCTTATTCTCAGAAAGTTAAGTTTGAATTTATTAAAGTTAAGAATAGTATATACTAGCTGAATAGTCCGGCTTCACATGTGTGTATTTTTTTTTCTTATTGTATAATAAGAATATTAATGTATGTGCGATGCGTGAGATTATTTTTGTCGATAAACTTCTCAGAAAAATTCTTATCTACAAAAATAATAGGTTGCAGATAGCTGGAAACCAGCAGGCTGTCTTGCTGCACAATAGGTATTGGTGGTGAAAAATTATTATTAATTAATACACTTAAGCACAACATTTTTTAAAGTTCTTTCTTATTTCTTTCTTATTGCACGGTTAAAGTATTAGATAAACCACTATTCTAAATGTTTAAGTACGTATGTTTTGTAGTTTTTGAGAACAGCGATCAGTGAGTAGTATTTGGCTTATATATATATAGATATAGATTATTGAGTTAATACTATATAAGAATCTATAATTAATATGCTTAGATATAATATTATATATTTTAAATATTAAGTGCATTCAAACCAATACATTTTAAAAACATATTTATGGAAAAAAACCATGTTCTATATCAAGTCTTAACCAGATATTTAGATACATTTTCTATAAAAAAAAAAAATTATTTATTTTTTTAACATACAAACCAAAAAACTGTCACATATCTTTGTAACCATGAATGTCTTTGTTAATTTGTATGGATAAATAACACATTTTATCCTAAATTAACTATTTACCTATTTTTAAAAATATCTAATTGTTTTTGCAGAGTGTGGTACCTATGATACTTGACTGTGGTCTAATTGAATTAGTTCAAAACGTAGTTACTTTGCGAAGTGTAATTTTAAACTGCTACGAAGCAATAGGGATTAAAGTATCAAAAAGTACTTTACAAGGACTTGTCTGCAGTAAGTATATTTTTAACCACATTTAATTTTAGAAAAATGTATTATGAATAATTTTATAACTTTTACTTTAGATATAAAAGATTCTTTGGAAAAAAAAAGATCAGTTTTTATAAATAAGGCAATACCAAATCATCCACCTGTTTTTAGAAATTGGTATCTTAAAGAATTTCCTAGTCCAGGAGAATGGTTAACAATTTTATTAAAAAGTGTCATCAATTTATAATTAATTAATTTTTTTTTTATTTTAGGTATATAGCTAGAAGCGAGTTTACTAGAACAACAGCAGTCATATCTATAGTTGGTTATATACTGGGACTTGGTGATCGTCACGGTGAAAATATTTTATTAGATTCTACTAATGGTGGTGTAGTTCATGTTGATTTCAATTGCCTATTCAATCGAGTACATATCACAAAATATATATATATATTTTATTAACCAGAACACTTGTACAATATTTTATTAATTTTTATATTTTATAATTTAATTTTAATTATCACAGGGTGAAAAGTTTGAATGGCCAGAACGAGTACCATTTCGTATGACTCATAATATGGTGGATGCAATGGGAACTGGAGGACTTGAAGGAATGCTATCAAGTGCTTGTGAAATAACTAATCGTGTTATGCGATCTCATACTGAACAATTGGTTAGTGTTCTTAAACCATTTTTATATGATCCTTTAGTCATGTGGACTGGCCGTGACACTATAGCTGATGAAAATTCTGAAATGGCAAATGATCAAGTAAATATATTATTTACTATTACATATCAATATAATATCATTAATCTTACAATTATTTTTATAATTTTACATATTATAAAATTAATGCTATAACTTAAGTGGTGTGGATTTTTAGTTTTTTATATATTATTATTTAATAGTAAACATATAAGCATTTATATATGAGTAAAAAATGCAAAAGATTTATTTAATACAATGTTTTTTTTAAAAATATTTTTGGCCTTTAGACGTTATGGGAATATGGGATATTAAGTTTATTCTAGCTATATAACTTGGAATATTTTATAATCTGCAGGGAAAAAAATATTTATATGTTTTAATTTTCAATGACTATGGTAATTTTAATTCTGAGACTTATCCTTACAATTTTTTTTTATTGGTAAACAATTTAAAGAAATTATTTGTATGTGTTATTATAGATTATAAGAATCATATTTTAATCTAAAAATCTAGATCCTATTTTTATGTATACATTTAATATTTTAATAAATATTATTTAATAGTACTCAATAAATTTAATATATAATTTTTTAGGCTAAAGAACATTTGAATAATATTGAAATGCGTCTCCAGGGGTATGTAAGAGCTAATTTAAAAAATTCTTCCATGCCACTATCAGTTGCAGGACAAACGCGTAAACTTATTGAAGAAGCCATTTCTGTTGATAATTTATGTCAAATGTATATAGGTTGGAGTGCATTTCTGTGATATTAGTAGTAAGATTAATTCAATTTTAAGTTATTTAAAATTAAATTCACACATTATCTATTATACTTTTTGATATTTATTAAGTAAGTGATTAATATGATTGCATAGGCATATATAATATAAGAATTTTTGATACTATTTTATTTTTAATAAAAAAAAGTTTAAATGTTTTTAATTGTTTTTTGTTTGTATTTTAAAATTCAAAGTGTTTATAGCAGCGTTTTTTATATACTTTTTATCTGTGAAATCCTTTTTGACATTTTATGTCTTTTCTTTGGCACATAGATTTGAAAAGCGTAACAGAATTAGCGTAACAAAAATCGCGTTACCGAAAAAGCGTTACGAGAAATTATCTGTCTTGGCACACAGAATCAAAACGTATAAAAGCGGGTTTCCACTATACACGTGTACGTGTACGTGCATAGAAAATTCTTTTCTGTGATTGGTTGGTATACATGGTAAGCTTTCGGTATACCAGAAAGTTTATGCGTTCCAACCAATCACAGAAAAGTATTTTTATGCACATTGCACGTACACGTATGTAATGGAAACCCGCCTTTAATATGTTATGTTACGGTCATCCTGGTTACATAATATGTGATACTTCATTGCAGACTTGTATGCAATATGACAAATTGTATGTCTACTTTTATCACGGAACCCCTATCGTTTTTTTTTTTGGCTTATTATCACTTTCATTTAGCTTCCAACAATAAGTTACTACAGCCCGTTAATTAGAACCATACTTTATTTCGACAATTTTAATGTTTAAAAAAATTTGGGTGATCAAAAAAACCTGAAAATTTAATACAAGGTTTCTTATAAGTCGTTCATATTGTAGGAAAAAGATCTCGAAAATTTGCAAGTAATTTTGTGTAGAAAATTCATAAAATATTTTTTATTTATATCTAAGGTTAAAAAATTCAACACTCACTTTTCCATAAGTTTTCTTTGAAATACCTGTACAGAAAACTCGAAGTGTCATTACAGGAAAAAATGTTATAAACTTCTAAATTTTAAATTTTTACGAAATCACGAAACAATATGATGATTTATCCTCAAACGATTTTAAATATTTGTTACAATTCAAAAATCGTAAATACTAGAAAAATTTCACGAATTTTTTAGTTTGGGATTTTCTTTACATAATTTATTTTTTCAAAATAGTTCACCTATTTTAAGGCATTTGAAATATTCGTTTTTTGTTTAGTTTTTGTTTATAAATGTCAATAAATTTTTTTGACAATATCAAAATAACTAAAAATTTAATACACAGTTCCTCATGAGTTAATCTTTAAAGTATTAACGAATCAAAAATTATAAGAACACATATGCAAAAAATGTTTTATTAGCTTTTGATTTCAAGTATTCACAAAATTCGTCAAAATCATGAATATTTTCAAATAACTTTGTAGTTAAAAATTTAACACAAGACTTTCCATAAGTTTAGCTTGTAATAATTATAAATGAAGTTGAGCGTTAGCCAATTTTAAAAATTTTATCTAAAGTTTAAAATGTTACGAATTCAAATATTCACATATAAATTAAGATTTATATACTGAAAGTTCTAAATATAAAAACAAAAAAAAAAGATTTAAAAAAGATTAATAATTACAGTCAAATAATTTTAGATTTTTGTAATAGTTAAAAATTACTAGTCGCAAAAACTTGAAACATACACCAGTTATTTAAATTGAAATTTTCTGTACATGATTTAATTTTTGGGTATTCAAGTCATTAAATCATAAACCACCATTTTCACCATCCAATTTAAAAGGCAACATTTTTTCAATGTGATCCACTGAAAAAAAATGTTTGAGTATCATTAGCTTTAAATTTTGATATTGGATAGTTCCGCGCCATTTATGACAACTAGTGAGAGTAGTGAGACGTTCAAATATCGTACTGACCCTGGTTTCCTATTTGCATCATGGATATCGCAAATACGAAATACACCATCATTACTTGTACACAAGAATGTGCTTATATTGCCTATTCACCACTCCGTGTTAACAGTAAGTAAAATGGATTCTAATTCATTAAAAACATCCATTAGTTAAATGTCACAACTGTTGATAGAGTCTGGTGATTCGGTTATTCGATAATTATTTGAAATAATGAGAATATTTTCTTTTTTATAAATAGATGCAAAATAATGGCTAAAAAGATTAACGACGCTTTGTTCGTCGTTGGCTGTTCTGTGTTCAGGGGAACGGTGGTTAACTCTCCCGATTTTTAAAAATAATAAACTCCTGATGGTAGTTTACCATCTGGTTTACCGGAGTGATGGTTTCCTATATTTGAATGTATTGATTGGTGGTTGTATCTGGTAGTCTACTCCCTTTGAAAATCTACACAACTTTTCAATGAGTAACCCAAAACATATTTAACGATAATTACATGTTACAATAAAAATGAAAAATTATTTTTAAAATAAAGACATTTTTTTAATTTAAGTAAGTTATCTTATCACCAACGAAGACATCGCCAGCTCCATTTGTGTCAACAATATCTTTCTCAGATATTTCAGGTATTATATTAAATTTTGAAATAAGATCCTCTAAAAAATAGTAGACATATGAAACATAAGCTGTTATAAAAGTTAAATTCATGAAAATATTTACTCATAGATACGATAACTGGTTTTTCGGCTTGAGTTAAAAATAGTAAACGATACCCGTCTTTTTAACATTAAACGTTCACATCTTGCGTGCGACAGTCTGATCTATATAATATGTTGTCTACCAGTTATTCGCACGTGCAAATGTTTTAGCTTCCTAAAATGAAACACATATTTTATTACACCACATTTGATTCCATTCACTTCTGCACTTTCAATCATAATATTTATGTATGGTAAAATAAACATAACTGAATCAAGATACGATTCGAAAATATATGATGCACGCGTCATGTTGAATAATAATGGACATATGTGATTTTAGAAATTTTTCAACAGTGCTTAAATTTGATCCTAAGAAAAAATCCAAAAATAAAAAAATGTATTTGATATATTTTCCATTGTACCAACAAACATTGAATCCTATGCTATTCAATAGTTATATATCACTGCATTAGCTTGTATGAAAAGATTAAAAACATATTTAAGAAATTCTACGAAGGAGGTAAATATTCCCTTTATTCACTTATGAAATATTTGTTGTATTAATTAATTGTTTAAATTTTTAATATTATTTTAATTATAATCCAGATTGAATGGCCTCTTTAAACTGTATACATTCATAACAACATAAGATTGGATGTTGAAGAAATAGATACAAAAAACCTAGAAGGCAACAGTTCATTTTGTTAATGATAAATAAATAAATGATTCATTATTTAATATGATACATATTATAATTACAAGGTTTATGCACTTATACTATGAACATAATATATAATTAGGGCTCAGATTTTAAAGCATATCTATGTTTCTTTTTTGTATATAAGATAGAGATTTAGTTTTTATACGGAAAATCGTTTCACGTCATTCTGATCCCAAATAAACCAATTTTTTTTTATGTAAATCCTTTTTTTTTTTTTTGCTTTTTTATTGTTTTTTTTTTACGTGTATGTATCTTATGGCTGGGCGTCATTCTGTTAATTTGTGCGATACCGAGAATGTTACCAGTTAAAACAGCTAGTGATTATTTATAGTATAACCGGTTGTTAACTCCAACCGATTGCTATATACATGTACCGATATTGTGATATAGATACTCTTTGTTACTTTTTTTTTTTTAATCATCCCAGCTGTGGATTTGTATAAGTTTATTATGCTATTTTAATAAAAACAAATGGATAAATAAGAAATGTAAAAACCCAGAATGCGGATTAAATGGTTATATTGCAGGATTATTATTGCTTTCGTTATCGCGGCTTGTTTATTAAATGTATTAAATGTATAGATTATTGATTTACGTATAGCCTGCGCCCTGCAATACCTATACAGTCAGTATACCAGATACCTGTAACGTCAATATCGAACGTTTCAAAATTTAAGATTTAGTGTTATTAACCTCTGGTACGAAGTATGCACCGATCACTTCAGTAGATGTAGTCATTAGTCATGTAGATAGTTTGTTTTTTATATGTATAAAAATATTCTGTCGGATAATAGTATCAGTTTCACTTCGGCAAATCTAGGGAAATAAATGGTAAATATAAAATAATTCTTTTTTTAAATTTAAATTAATTTTTCAATTTTTTTTATTAATTTTTATAACTATAGATCATGTTAATTTGTGGTCATGCTTTTTTAAAAATAAATATGCTTCCTTTTTGCATTTTTAAAACAATCGTGTGATTTTATTGATGCTTATTATGCTTTAAAATCCGAGCCCTATATTATATAATATATATTAGCCATTAGGTATGAAGTTATAATAAATTGATAGTACCTTCGTGTATTTCGAGTGGAGGGAGAAAAACTATTTTAGTCATATACAAGGTGTCAAACGGAGATCTGACAAATGAAATAACTTTTGTTCTAATTAATATTTTTAAAAAACTTTTTTTAAATATAATTCATAGACAATTGCGCTACATTTTTTTTTTTATACTGAAAATAAAAAACTTAAAAATTGATAAAAAATTTTTCCAGAATATTCAAAATGGTTAATTTGTAAATCTTATTTTTAGAAAAATTTATAATTATTATGGTAAAAACATTTATTTAAGTCAAGTGGCTGATTTTTTACAATTTTTTTAAATATCAATATTCTTGTTAAGTAACATACGCGGGCGCCTATGGGTATCTTGTATTGTTATTTCATTTGTCAGATCTCCGTTGGACACTGTGTATCTTCTAATATACCTATTAGACTAAACCTATCTAATTTAATAAATCCTAAATACTCCACTGGAACAAAATATTTATAGTCTTAAATAATTGAAGATTTTACCTAATATTCATATTAGATTTTCAAGATATTATATTAATTTTTTTTTATCACTTTTTGCTATTTTTCTACTTATTTTTATTTATGAATGATACAATTTTGTATTGTGATTAAAAAAGCTTAAAAATGTTATATTATATATGTAATAGTACTAATAGGTTTTTTTTGAAGAAATAGTAAAATATCAAAAAAATTATAATTATTTTATGACAGTTTAAAATTAAAATTATCAATAAAACCGTCTTAAACCATCATAGGCGTAGGGTGGTCAAATTTGTTGGGGTGGCTTTATCCCTTCCAGGAGAGACATTTAATAGTTTTTGGGAGGCTATGATTCAAACTGGGGGGGCTTAAATTCAGACTTGAGGGCTAAGCCCCCCCAAGCCCCCCGCTAACCATCATAAAAATGTATACATTTTTTGTACTTTCAAATTCCTTAATTTTTTTATTTTTTTCCCTAAGAGTTGAAAGCTCAACGAAATGGATTCTTCATTAAAATTTTTTCTTTAACTTAAAAAGTTTAACGATACACCATATTATAGTTTTTTTTACGAGGGTTTGTTATTCAAAGTATAATAACGTTGATGATGACGTTTTGATCCGAGTCCTTGAATTATTTATTTCATTTTAAAATAAAATTTTGTACAAATTTTACCACCCTACGCCTATGTTTAAGTAGTAGTTTTTTTTGTCTTAAGTTACAGCCGATCGCAATTTTCGTTGCATACTTCAATGTGAAATGTCTTAAGGTTAAGGAATAAGGATACAGACCGGACGGGGGATATCGCACCCACATGTATTGCCAGTATTGCCACCATCTTACACACGTACCAGTGTACCACATAGACACATAGTCAATTTTCGTTCACCACTTTCAATAGTGTGCTTTCAGTTTTAATATTAAAGTGAATTAATGTATTATCCACCTTTAAGGTATGAACATTATCTGTATTCTCTCATCATTGTTTTTTTACGATATTTTAATTTTAAAATGAGTTATGAGTATGAAAATATTAAATAACTCAAATAACTGAAAATTCTCATAATTCACTTAAAAATTAAAATATCGTAAAAAACTAACTAGAGAACAAATGCATTTTAGGAAGTATATAGGAACATTTTGTTTTGTATTTTTTATATATTTATAATATATTATGAGATACGCATACACCCAGATAACGTTTCTGTACGTATAATGGCTTACAGTTTGGTCATGAATCTCTGACCTCTGTTCTCGTTATATACAAAATGTAACACTCAAAAACTAATAAATTTAATAGTGTTTAAGATTGGTATATATATATATGATAATATTAGTAAATAAATACTAGTATTTATAATCGATAGTGGTATCTAATATTTTTTATGGACTGTAGACCATATAAAACCCACGTGGGTGTTACATATAATATAGACTACGTATAACCTTATTATGTGGTAACGATATTATTCATATAAAATCACGTAGGTACCTATAGTATATTAAGTAATCTTGTGGAAAACTAAATGCGAAAAATATAGGTACCTACTCAGTTCAATATTTAAGAAAATTGTAAATAACTTTAATTTTTATAAATAATCAAGTTAAGCTTAAATTGTTTATAAAAAGAAATAACTAAATTATTTTCTAGCATTCAATTTTTTTTATTTAGTTTATTTAAAAGTAACTTATAACTGCAGTAACCTACAACTTAACTAGGGAACGAATTTCAATGTAAAATGCATTTTTTTCTAAAAACATTACTTTCCAAGCACGAAGTTTATTTAATGCATTAAGCCATCAAGGAATTGAAAAATGTAACTTTTATTTTGCACTTATAAGGTTTCTTTTCTTTTTAGAGCATTTTTTGATATTTTTAGTGCAATTTTTATGTTGTTGTCATTTTTAAAAAAGGATTGAATAAAATTCGATAAGAAATTAGTTATGATTCATTCTATAAGAATAAATAAATATGTATTATATTTTTACCGATCAGATAAATGTAACACCAAACGAAATTACCTACATACGACAGATATTTTTTATTTTTGCCTTTTTGAAAATAATTTTCAGGGTAAAAATAAAATAGGAAAACTATAAGATAATGAAAATTACATGAATAACAAAACAAACAATTTAATTGTTTTTAATATTCCAGTTATTCTTTTGTAAAATATTAAATTTTTTACTAATTTTATTTTCAATCATCAATCTTTAATAATAATATTTAAGTAATATTATTATTATTATTAAGTAATAACAAATCACTTAAAAATAAATAATCAAGGTATTATAACAGCTCATAAGTGTGTGACGTAAATACGTAATTAATAATTGTTAATTTTATTTAATATAATATATAATAATAAATATAAAATATTCATTATGTAGGTACATTGTACCATGTTAAATTATTTTATTAAAAATGTTAATTAACACCAGTTATTATTGCATGACACATTTATAATTATTACATTGTTCGTTACTGCATAGACTAACTTATTAGATATAACCTAGTCGGTTTTTTTTTTTTTTTTTGTAACACGATTATAAAAAATAAATTAATATAAATAATAAAAAATTGTATAAATTCTTTATAATGGTGGTCGTTAATGATTTAACAGTAATCACCATAGGGTCCATAAAGTGGTCTATTATTGGGTCACTTATATAATACGTTTTAGTACTTTAAGTCACCATAGGCATAATATACGAACTGCGTGTCCCACAAACCCAATCATTCCTATTTCCTTTATATTATGTCAATGATGCACGGCGACAGGACCGTAATTTATTATTATAGAAAGTATTAACTTCCTGTAAATACCATCTGATATTTCCAATGGTTCCATTCACGGTCTTAGATTCCATTAGGTTCCATTTATTATCCATATATTTTGATTATGATAATTATTATCAAGGCTTGTAGAATGTAGATAATATTATCTTAGTCCAAGCTATTAACCTTGAATTAAAAAATGTTTAAATAATAACCATAGACATAATAATATACATATATATATATTTCTTTATATGTCTATGATAATAACATGTATCATTCCGTAGAATGTAGATAACAGCGTTATGATACATAACATAACGTCATTATGCAATATTTTATTAGACAAAAACAATAAATTAATTAAATTATTCTGATTTCTGACCATTTATTACGACAGAGTTCGATGGGAATACATTTTATGCAGTCATTCTTCGTTTTTCGTTAAGACTTGGATAGATTTTTGATATAGGTATACCTACCTACCTATAAATATCAATACTTAAAAACACCGATTGTACTTTCAATATTGACCATGTGAGACGATAACATTTTAACATTTACGTTTTTCACTGTTATTAAATATTAAATATTTGTTCGATTAGACTTTAAACCGAAAGCGCAATTATAGTCGTCAGTGTTGTTATACGAGTTCGTCTTTGCCGTCATTCTTATTCTCTAACTCTTAAAAGATGGTTGTTTGAGTTTTGTACAATTTATACTGTTTACGATGTGATTAAGTGAAAATACATAAATATAAATCATAAATTGCAATTACCAATTACCGTTCATTTAATGGTGAAACTCTACCATCTAACAATGAGTCATGACATAGAAGAAACGGAGTAAGTAAATAATATCACACCATAACAATAAATTGTTGGTGTTAATCCAAAGCTTATTGTAAACATTTTTAATATCTACGATCTACCTAATTCTATTTAACAACACCCGTTTAGAAGTCTACGATTGAACAATATTGCAACACAAGCAATGATGATGATGATAACAATATATATTTCATGCAAAAATAAAAATAAAATATACAATAAATACACATGGAACTTATTATTAATTAGAATAAATAGATGCATATATGCAAACTCCTCTAGAAACATAATGTTTGTAGTGGGGATATAAAGTTTGAGTTCATTACAATTAAATTATATCTACCTACCTATCTACTTTAACTTAAAAAATAGGTATACAATAAAAAAAAGGAATTCCTTAAAAACAAATTATATTATTAAAATATATAATATTAAATGTCTGAAAAGTCTTGCTTCCACAGAAATAACAAATATTAAAATTAGAAAAAACATGAATATTAATCTTAAGTAATCTACATATTGGAATAGAAACAGATATATTAATGTTTTATTTATATTATGTATCATAATATTAGTTTAATTATTTTATTCAATTTTAAATACAAAACTGTCAAGTTGTATCTAAAATTCAATAAAATAAATAAAGTATTATTAAAATATAACTTATACATGGGTGGAACATTAATTTCAAGATATTAAAAACTATTACATATTATATAGGATTTAGTCATAAAAAATTTAATTTACCTAGGTATTTAAAGTAATCTTTAACCTATGAATATAAGTGTCATACCTATTATGAAATCTTATTTTTTTAAGTCACAAAAATGTATAATAAATAATCTGAATTATAACTAATTATTGACTTTTCTGTGAATATTGTTTACAGTTTATACAAATTAAGTAAAAATATAGGTAGTATTATAATTAATTGCAATATCCATTATAATAATATGTTTAAATTATTTACATCAATTCTTGAATACCTAATTTTCTACATTTTGATATTATTATTAAGAATTTATATTTTGTTTTCAGACGGTTGATTACAGCTAAAGATGAGCACAATGATTCAAAATGCCGTGGTTTCTGGTGTCAACTATTATTATCATTGTTTGGCATTCTGTTTCTATTCACAGGAATTATTATGGCCGATTTGTGGCCACAGATATTTAACAACATAATGAAAAATGTAATGCTTAATTATAATTAGTACATGTTGTGAAGTATTTACTACCTGTATTTAGTTAATTTAAATTTCACTTTTTCTATAAAAATATTTTATAACAAATACTACTAAAAAGTAAAAATGCATGATATTATACAATAATTGTTGACTAATATTTTGTTTATCAGAAACTCGAATTAGAAAACAATACTCTAACTTATCAGTATTGGAAACAAATTCCAGCACCATTACACATGAGTGTATATTTGTTCAACTGGACAAATCCAGAAGCTACGCTACAGACAGGAGACTTACCAATATTGCAACAGTTAGGACCATATGTTTTCAAGTATGGACTATAAATATTTTATTACATTTAAGTGTGTTAACTTTGAATAATATATAAAAATTAATTGATAAAATATATCTAAAATTATTCAATACTATATTTATAAACACAATGCAAATAAAATATTTAAATATGTGCAATTTCAGAGAAAATCGTACTAAAGTCAATATTACATTCAATAATAACGAAACAATAACATACATGCAGTTGAAAAGTTGGGAGTTTGAACAATCTCTTTCAAATGGTTCATTGTCCGACAATGTTACTACAATTAATATTGTGATTAATGTAAGTCTCGTCAAAAAAATGTTGAATATTTTAATTTTAATATTGATTCAAATCTGTAGATTTTGGGTGAAAAATTACAAGCCATTAATAAACACTGGATATTCGTTCTTACAAACTACTATTTGAAACTATCTAACATCAACAAACCATATATAACAAGGACTGCTGGTGAATTAATTTTTGATGGTTACGACGATGCTCTTTTGGACGTTGTAATCAAACTAAAACCTTTTTTTCCCATTGATTTGCCATTCAAAAAAGTGGGATGGCTGTATGGTGTAATATAATATATATCTCTTTATAATATATATTATCAATTAACTGAATGAATTTTTAATTAATAACTAAACAATTTTATAGATGAATATGTCTACTTCTTCAGATGGCTTAATCAATATGTTTACTGGAAAAAATAACATTGAAAATGTTGGACTAGTGCATTCGGTCAATTATAACACAAAGTTAAATGTGTTCAAGAAAGACTGTAGTTATTCAAATGCTTCTGCGGGTGATCTATGGCCAGAACACACCGCTATGCAACCTAATATGTCAATTTATATACCCGGTATTTGCAGGTAAATTAATGTCTAAACTAAAATTTCCAAACCAATTATTAATTCAAATTTAAAATTTAAAATATTACAATCAGTAAGTATATTAAAAAATCTTATCTTTCATACATTTAAATTTGAACAAATTACTATGTTAACCAAAATGTATTATTTATGCACAAATAAAAATTAAATTGTTAGTATAAAATTAATGTAATTTTTTAAAATATTAATTTATTTAAATTATTTACTAGATTATATTATTAATTTCTAGTGCAATTACTATGCAAAACAACAACCATACATTTATTAACGGTTTGAAAGGAATCGAATTTGTCGCGGGATCTGATGTTTTTAACAATACTTGTTATTGTCCATCATCTGGATGCCCGTTACCTGGTGTACGTCCGTTAAGCTTATGTGGAGACAATTCACTTCCTATATTTATATCATTTCCACATTTCTATTTAGCTGATAAATCATACAGACAATCAGTAGTTGGTATGAATCCCAATCGTACTTTGCACGAATTCAAAATAATTTTGGAAAACGTAAGTACAAAATTTATTTTCACATTAGTCATTAATTAAGTATTATTAGTTATTACTAAGTATACTATACACATTTAAAAACAAACTTATATTTGTTTTAGGATTATTCAATACCTCTCAAAGTAGATGCTAGACTTCAATTTAATGTCAAAGTGAAACCAATCAAGGACTTAAAGTAATTACATTTTATTTTTTAATCTATAATAGACTATATCATATTAATTATAATTTAAATTGTTTAGAATTTTGAAAAATATGCCAGAAATCTATTTACCTGTGTTTTGGTTTTCTGAAAGTTTTAAAATTCCACAAAACATGTCAGACCAATTGTTGATTGTAACAAACGTATTACCAATTTTTATTCCTTATGTGTGGCTTATATTGGCATTAGCTGGATGTGTGATGCTAATCCTTAGCACTTATCTATGGGTGAGCAGAAAAAATGAATCATTTACCATCTTGGATCCCTTGTAATAAGAACATAAACATTTTGTTTTGTGATGATCTCAAACTCCTAAAAGAAATATATTAAACTGAAAACATCACTTTGCAGAGATATTACCATTTTTAGCATGGCCATATTAAATAATTTTAAATTTTATTATATCCTTAATTATTGATAAATTAATAGTATGACATAATCTAAATGACTATAGATTGTTATTACACTTAACTTAATCAAATTTTTAAATTATATAAATTGCCTATTATATTTTATGTTATTTTTAAGAATAGTGTGTACTTTTTTTATTACTTAATTGGTGTAAACATTCTTTAAAATTTCTGTTTAATTAGAACTGTTTTGTATATTACAATATGTAAAATGTACAAGTATTATAACAGACTGAAAATTAATAATTATAATAAATAAAATAGCCAATCTAGACAAATAAGGTCATGGCAGAAAAATTCAACTTCAAGCCATTAAAATAAATGGTAAGTATAACAAAATAAATATTTTTAGTTTTAACAATGCGTTTATTAAAGTCACATTTTTAAATTTCATATCATGTAAAATTACTGCCAATCCTTAGAATAAATGTACACTTATTATTTGTTATGCAATATTAAATTTATTTTTGATTAAATATGTTATTTGTTTTGATTTTGGTTTTTGTCAAAAGTAAACCAAATGAAATACATATTCTATGTTGTAAATGGTAAATAATAATGAATGAAATACCCAGAGCTGTACCATTAAGATTTAGAGCCCAGGGCAAAATGAAAAATATTCGCCCCCTTATGTTTTAAAAATAATTGTTTCACCCCCTTTAAACAGTTTAAACCATGCTCCCAGGGCTAAGCCCCTCCACGGCATGACTCTAGAAGTACCCTTATAATATAATTAGTATTCAAAAACAAAACATTGAATATTTACAAAGCTCTAATATTATCTATTACTATTAAAATATGATAACCCTTTGATGAATAGCGATGGATATATCTGTCCACAAATAAGTGTCCTTTGTAGAACAATAACTTCAGAAACTCCATATTTGTTGATTTTATTGAATTTTAATGTATACTACGGTCTTAGATTGTTTAAGACAGTGTTGTTTACTATTCATAATCATTTTATAAATACTTTAGTTAAGAATTATAACCAAATATGTGATTTTGTCTGTTGTCTATTTTTTTTTGTTTTTTTAAAAAAAAAAACAAGACAAAATTAGGACAAATATTTCCGCGAATACTTTGAATAAAATATTGATTATTTTATCAAAAAGAATTCACTCTCTGGACTCACCATTCGAAAAAAGAAAGTTCTCATCAAAGGGTTAATGTTTGTAAATCAAAAATTAAACAATGTAATAAATAATTAAATTATATTAGTATAATAGTATCTAAATCTTAAATAACATATTATCTATAACAAATAACAATACAAAATATTATTTTATATAAATTAAAAAATGACATGGTCAATGAAATATGTATTTTGTTAGATGCAAAACTAAACACTTTGTTACTCATTTTAACAATAATTTAATATTATTTAAAAAGGTTGGTTTTTACATTTAAAATAATAATGTTTAAAAAATACTGTGTGTAGTGCATTTTCTGTGTATTTTAGTTATTTATTGAATAGTTACTATGAAAGAACGGGAAAATTTTCTTCATATGACTGCATCATGTTGCTCTATGTATCCATTTCAAAAGGATCAAAGATAGCCAGATCATTTCTGAAAAATTGCAGGTCTTAAATAAAATTAAACATCGAAATTTCTTAACCTCAATAATCCAATTAAAAACTAATATTTAACAACTAATAGCAACTAAATTGTAATACAATTATTTACTTTAATGATAACGGAATGCTTAGATCATCTATATTATCAATATTCATTTCTTCCATATTCTCCCACACATTCACCATACATATATTTTTTAGACTAGGCTCTATAAAGAAATACATTATATTGTCTTTGAAGGTCAAATATGTAGTTAGAAAAAATATTAAATATTTTACTCAGATCTAAAACATGAAGGTCATCATGATCCTTGAGATCGCTATTAACCAATATATTATCACTTATATCGTATTCTCGTAGTCTTAAACTTATAGGTATTGGTGGTCTGGGAAAAAGCGGACTAGTACCACCAGATATAAATACCCTGTCATTGACTACTTGACAAATCTGTCTTCTTCTAGCGCACGGAGGTGTGCCCTTTGGTAATATTTTCATCCAAGTAGAACTAACTGGATCATATCGATTTATGTCATGAAAATGTAGGTCCTTGTTTTTGTTAAAGCCACCAAAGATGTATAAACAGCCATTATACACAACTGTAACCAATCCAATACATGCTTAAGTAACATTATTGTAATTTTGATAAATTGTTTTGACATACATGCAGAATGGCTGCGCCGTGCTATAGGTTTAGTGCCATGAATTTTTGGACGTATCCATTTTCTTGTAGAAGTATCTAAATAATAAATATTGGAACAATATTTATCTTTTTCAGTTTGTCTTGGTGCATGCCAATCACCACGGCCACCAAATATATACATTTTATTATCAATAGCGGTTGCAGTATGAAAATCTCTATATGACGGAGGATGTCCCTATGTAAAATAAACATACAAAAATTATTATTGAATAAATTAAGAATAAGATACAATTTTGGAATAAAAATAATCAAATAATACCTTTGTTTTGACTATACTCCATACCATGGAATTAAAGTTCAACATATATAAATCTGAAGCAAATAGACTTGGGTGTTCTTGAAATCCACCAAATATATACATGCAGTTTTCAATGATGCAAGCGGAATGGCCATCTCTTGGCACTGGTATACTTCCATATACAGTTGGTTTTGTCCATTTTAAAGTGTCTACATTTGAAAATACATTGTATAAGAAGTTTAGAAGAGAAAAAGTAATTGAAAATTAAGAACCCGATCTAACATTGATTACTTGCATAGTTCTGATTTGATTGTTGATATCATTATTCCAAAAAAAAAAATAAATAATAAATAACCAGAAGAGAATATAAATAATACATTTTTAAATATTAATAGATAATTTAAACTCCAAAAACCGTATATCTTCAATAATTGATAATTTATAAATGAAAATCTTAGTTGTACTCAAATTAAAAACCAATACTAAATATATTTTAAAAATCTCAAAATCTGTAACCTAAATAATGTTCTTAATATTTCAACAATTATACTAAAATATACTTTTGATATTCCTAAATTCCTAAAATTTTAGATAAGTACAGTATTATTTACATTTTATTTTATGTAAATAGCATTAAAAATTACAGAAATTATTTTACAAACAAATGAAACATGGCAGACAGATACAGTTTACAAAATATAGCAATACAAATTAAAAAAATATTTTGTAATAATAGGTGTATAATTTAACTTAACTTTTAAAGAAATTATTTCAAGGGGGTTTGAACCCCAACCCCCCCCCCTGTATTCGTGACTGGTTTCTGGTATAATTTTGATTGCAAGTTAATTTTAAAATAAATACTGGAAACATTACTTCAAGTTGTAAATAAACTTTTTAAATTTTTAATTGTTTGCATAAATCAAAGTAATATTTTATAGTGAAACTAAGAAATGTTTACACTGTGGTACACTTTCTTGATGTATAAAAAATTTAATTTTGCATACATATTTACGGTTTTTAGTACCATTTTGCTAATTTAGAGTTTTAATTAATATTTATAGCAGTGGTTCTCAACCTTTTTTGGTTCATGGCACACTATAATGCATCACAAATTTTCACGGCACATACACGCACTTCACAGCCACAACAAATTCGGTAACTTTGCCGAAAACACTGTTTTCAATATTTAATATTTCTCACGGCACACCGGTTGAGAACCATTGATTTATAAGCATATTTTTATATACAGTAGAACCCCTCTAATCCATCACCTTCAGAACTGGGAATGTGGTCGGAACGCAAAAAAGATCAGATTATCAGAATATACAAAAACATTTGAAGAAAAAATTGTATCAAATGTATTTATTAAATTATTTTTAATAACATACACATATAAAATCATTTGCTACATAATAATATGTGTAACACAAAAAACTTGAATGAGAATATTACATAATATATACATAAATGTTTAATTCAAATGCACATATTTTTAAAGTATTCATATAAATAATACTAGGGTCGGATTAACCGGAGTGGTGGACTAGCCGAAGACAAGAAGGGTTCTACTGTAAATCCAATAAAGTATACAAATATGCGAACAAACACATGCACGTTTTGATTTTCAAATAGTAGATACTTTATTGGTTATTATCGATGATGACATTGGACAATTTATTTTTCAGAATAAAGCTTCATAGCTGACCAAATATTATTTTAACAGATTTAAACCTACCTGCTATTAGTTAAACACAAATGTAAACATTAAACTCATTAAAGACATTACAATTCTGCTAAAAAATAAAATAATGTAAATTTTTTACTTTTAAGATTTAAACCAGTTTGTCTATAGCAACCATTATTAGGTAATAGTATGGAGATTTAAAATGTATTCAATTAATATTGAACTATGGTCATCTATTTATCAAGTCTTGTACATCATTTCAACTATTAATCTATGCATATTTATTTAATGATTTCAGTAGTGAATAAATAATTTCAATAACAATACCTATGTAAGCTAAATGCTAAAATTACGATTTTAAGATGAATGCATTGTAAAATAGGTATGACATATTTAATTAACATAACACCTATAAATTAACCTTCCTAATTTAATTCAAAATATATATATCACTTATAAAAAGTGATAGAAACTATTATTTATTTGATAGGTACATAAAATTGTAGGTCTTAAAGAAGATATCACGCCTCAACGCCTGCATATATTATATGTCTTTTAAATGGACAACACATCAAATTTATGTTATGAAAATTTTTAAATATTAATATTTAACATGCATGATTAAAAATTAAAACAATGTCAAAAATCAATGAGATTTTAAGAGACACAGTTATTTATCTTATTATTATGTTTAACAATACATCAATTTATTTTAATATTTAAGTTAATGACATTAAATTGGAACAGCTAAATATACATTTTGGTATGTCAGTATATGTTATATATTGATAAAATGGGGAAACAACACATGCGAGTATGACATCTTCTTAAATTTTTTTTAGTAATTAAGAAAAATATAAACATAATTTCAGTTAGGTACCTATCTATGTAATTATAATATTTGGTCACCAAATATTTGTTTTTTCTTTTAAAAAGATTTAATACAAACAATCAATTACTTGTGTTGAAACAGTACAGAGTGTTACAAACTTCATTGTCATTACGTCCACCCCACAGGTAAATATTAGATTCAAGGGCAACGGCTGTATGGCCATATCTCTGAAATGGAACACATCTGTAGTCTTGATCATCACTTAGTTCCAGTTTCCACCATTTTAATTTCTCTAGAATCATAAAACCAGCAAAAAATAAATACATTTGGTATAATCTAGGTTCCAAGAGCACAAGACTAGATATTTAAAATATTTTACCAGTGTCTAGTACGTGTATATCAATTGGTTTAAAGCTTTTATAGTCTACACCACTGCAGTAACCCCCAAAAGTGAAAATGCTTGTGCCAATTGCGACGGCAGCGTGATTGACCCGTCGAGGGCCACCATACATGTGAACGGTCCAGTACATAGTGCTATATCAGTGAGCTAATTGATTCCGTCGACACACTGCTGGTTTTGTTCAAAGAGACTAATAAATGCAATACACAGATACCGACTTCGAACAACAATCGATTCGTACCTTTATTATTTTCCTTACACCCTTTTAGTACAACACGTGTGTCTGGAAATTTGATCGCGACTGACGATTTTGAGAACGGTTTGCTACAACAGGCCACACAATACAAAATGAAACCAGAGTTTTTACCTACAACGAGTGAAAATAGGCACAGAGCATTGATTAAAAATTTCAATGACAATTACAATATTACAGTCTTTTCAGGGTACAACTTACTATACAAGTGTACAAGTGTACAACTACAGTTGATTTAGGTAAGCACTTGCCGTCGACGAGATGTAAATACGCGATGTACGATAAGTTATGAAATAAACAAATAATCAACAACGGCCAATGATAAAAACTGTAATAAAAGATGATAATAATAATAAGCAAAACAATAACAATAATAAAGAGTGAACTACAAAATATGTGCCGTATTGCCGTTCCTGCGGTCTGTCGCAGTTCTTTTTTCGCTAATGTCTGTGGTCTGTTGGTCTGTATGAATGACTGTATCACAAATCACAATATATGTCGACAACCAGAGTTTAGACCGCACTGGTGCACCAAGTACCGTAGGCGCCCGAGCCCAACGGGCCAGGCACCACAGGCGGCAGTCTCCCTGTCTCAGTGAGCGGCGAATGGGAAAGTTGTCGAAACTCGAAATAGTAATAAATAATAATTAATCTCAATTATCCAAAATCAGTAATGAATAAATGAAATTGATATTCCCGATAAGTGATGACGTCGACGTGTAAACAAACGGTATGGGTAAATTATAATAATATTATTTTCAACGGGTGGGGAATATCGAATAACTCAATAACTATCGACTGTGAAAGAATTACCTAATCAAAGAGTCTAGACCTATAAATAATAATGGTCATTAGATTATTATATTTTATTATCTATGTACGTAAGCAAACATGTTTTATTTTTTATTATTCATATTATATACAATCTATAAACATATACCTATTCTTCACAAAAAGGCATAGGTAATATTAATGATTTTCCTAATAAATAATCTCGAAAAAATAACCACGGTAAAAATAAACCTTAAACAATTTTTATTAAAAGAACCCACAGATCACTGCTGTCGCTGTAGCTGTATAGTAGGTATCGACTGTCGAGTGAATCTCGACAATCTCGTGATGGCAGCAGGCAGAGTATTACTTGCATAAATATTAATACTTATGTATTTACTTTTGACCTCCAAAAGTACCAACTAGAATCTAAATGAGATTTTCTATCAGAAAATTCCCTTCAAGTTGAAAATTGAAGGACTTTTACTGCTCCAAAATGTGAGACAGCTTTATGCCTCTATACACTAATATTATCTTTATTAGGGTTATTTCCATGTTAAACTAACGAATAATACTATACAGTATACAACACATCTCACAACTGGACATTAGGTATACAAGTAATTTTATAATAATATAGGACATAGGTACTTAATAAATTATTTTTTCCGGACTTTTTTACTGTTAACCATAATTTTTGTGTTAATTGTTATAGGTACTTAAAATTTTCAAACTTTTGTGTGAGTACCTACACCATGTATATTTATAGCATTTGTGTATATTTTATCTATTTTACTGCTTTATTTTATTTAGTCCTTGGACGACTATAGACAAAAAATACTATGAAATTTGTTTATATATATATAATATTCGGCAATCGGTCAAAAATCAAAATATCCAAATGTACCTATCCGTTTTTTCCGAAAATAAGTACATTGCCTACAGTTTACTTAATACTTTCTCATAAAATTATCTCAAATATCAAATTATTTAATTATAAAAAAATGCCTAATATATAATAATAATATAAGTAAATATAAAATATATATTATATATAAATTACATTAATTAATAGAAATAATACCACAAATTTTACTGTATTCTGCAGTCTACACATAATCTAAACTTTTATAACTTTTTATATATACCTACTTATCAGTTTTTGTAAATCCTGAAATTTAAAAACAATTCATTTTACTCCAAAATATATACATATAGTTAAATTGTCAAAAACTATAAAACAAAATCAGCCTCTATTAAACCATTTTGCGTTTTACAATAAAATCATAGTCACAATTTTTCGTAGGCCCTAGCCACAGTGCCTATAGTGCCTATACGCTAATCCACCCCTGAATTGAGTTTGTAGAAACATGCCGTTGCATACAAATCCTAGCCCTGCCTATGAGTAACATTGTAACATTGTATTACGTTTTCAAGCATATTGTGCCAATGAATATTTTTAGAAAACAATAATAAAAAAAAATTATAACTTCAAATGTCTATTTAAATGCAATTGCTAATTTTGTTAGAAAATATTTAAAATTTTCTATTTTTAAAAGCGTTTTTTTTTAATTTTTAGAGAATAATGTAGTTAGTTATTTTTATTATTATTATTTAAATAATTAATTAAAAAAAAATTATTTTATATTATTTGACTATTTGACTAATATGCTGTGTGCAGTATAATTTATTAATTTGTGATATTATTACTATTATTGTATAAGATATATTTTTATAATTAAATAATTTGATATTTGAGCTAATTTTATTAGAAAGTAGACTATAATGTACTTATTTTCAGAAAAACCGATACATTTGGATATTTTGACCGTTGGATATTTTGGTTTAGATATCTTGTCCGTGGATATTTTGTCCTAGATTCTTAATATTTATTACGAGAATCAGGAACGCCCGCAGAAATATAACTCAGGGGGGGTAAAAAAATTGCAAATACCTAAATAGGTACTTGTGGGAAGATTTACTGCTTCATCTTTCATCTACTAATACTTTGTTATAGTATCATTAATAATTGTTTAAAAAGCTTAACTAATTTCAGTTTATATAAAATTACACTATTAGTTCTTATATTTATTAGAAAATATAAAATAAAGTTTAAAC
>VUJU01000106.1:4970-130627 GCA_009835225.1 Aphis craccivora | reverse complement strand
AGTAATTTTTCTAGTCAATAACTTTATTTTCACTTAAATTTAATTCTTGTTCACACCACTTAATAATTGTCATTTCATTTGACATAAAATGTTTATAGTCAACTAATAAGCTTATAGTAAATTGTACACCGAAAACAAAATTAAATTGTACATTACAATAATACAGATTACAACTCGAGAATATATATTTAGTAATAAATTCTTATACAGGGGTAGTCGAGATAACACGGAAGTACCCAATATCTTAAGTTTTAAAATTTTTTAGATCAATTATTATTTATCAATTTTGAATTTAAATAATACCTATTTTTATTCAGGTTCTAATTCAATATGTATTGTATGTATTGCATCAAGTTCTTATATTATATATTGAATAATTTTATTTAAACAAATTCCAATTGTGCATCAATATTGATTTATTTTATACATAAAATAATTAAGTAGTTATTAACTAAAAATAATATTGATAAAGCTCTAAATGGTAAAATAATTACAAATATTACAATTGATACATCATCAGAGTATGATTTTTTTTTTAATTTTTAAACTTCTAATAATATAGTATAAAAATAATAAGTACAATGTATTAAATAAAATTAATTATATTCAAACCAGTACTTTAGATTACAATGCATAAAAAAAAAAGGATAAATTAAATACATTCATATTGATATGCAAGTAACAAACATTTGCATACTATTTATTGATTATATACTACTATAACATTACCATCGTAATTATAATCAATAATACTAGTTACATATAGATATATAGAACATAAATTAGTTAAAATTAATAATTTGTTGTTTCATTAAAAATGTTAAATGCTGAAATGTTAGAAAACAAAAAACATTTATATTATTTGCAGTTATGATTTTAATAATTTCAAAAAAAAAAAATCAATCTTTTATTGTACAATTAAAAATAATTACGAAATTAGTAGAAATTATATATATATACATACACTCATTTATAAATTGGGGACAAAAATACTATTGTTTAGCGCGCAATTTTGTGACTTGAAATAATGCCCGAGCAGGAGAAAGTACTGAATTCATGGAATTATCCTGTTAAAAAATAAAAAATTATATAAACATTCATAGTATTATATAAAATATCTTAATCTTACAGAAGGTATATTACTACTGTCAATTAATGGAGGTTTATTGTCAAATAACTTGCGCTTGCGTGTACTAATTGGAATGTTAGCTATAGCTTCATCCAACTTTTTGTCACAACTATCAGGAGTTCCTTCTATAGTTAAAAAAAATATACATAGATAGTATGTGGTAGACTGTTATATAGATTATCCTTAACTATCAATAATTACCTATTTTCAATTTTTTCGATTTCCTGAAACAAACCAACAATTATTTAATTTTTATAATTAATAAAATTAAATTTATCAGATATTAATTATATTTATAACTTATTAAGAAGGCAATAGTGAAAATAAAATGAATACATATCCTTAATTGGCCAAATAAAAAGATTTTATTTATTTAAGAAAGGAAAACTAATTTAAATTTTCAAAACTATAATAAAACCTATAATTTATTGTTAAGATTTTTATTTTTAATTGACTTATTTAAAAATTTGATTTCTTAACAAGTTTTCTTTTTGACATCACCCTTATACATTTTGAATATAGAAATATAGGTATAATTAGTGTGGGCCTCATAATATAAATACTTTCAAAATATGTCATATATAAAATGTAGATATAATGGAAATGGAACTATAAATAATTATTATAAAAATGGTATATGTTATTTATTATTATTATTATAGTTTACTTGATAGTTGAAATTGGAGTCTTGTTTCTACATCTTCTCTGAGGTCTATGATCTGTTTTTTCAAGCTAGACAAACAAATATTTAATTTAAAACTTTTAAGACTAATATAATTATTAATTTTCTTACCATATTTTCTTTATCTTCAAATACATCGGTGGATTTTAAAGGCTATTAAATAAACAAAAATAAAATAAAATCATATATATATTTGATTAATACAAGGCAATATTTAGTTTACAATATTGACTTACTAATTGGATGTTGCTTATAGCTGTTACAACACCTATACTTTTAGTCGACGGTCTTACATGTGCAGTTTTCAAATTGTCAATAGTCGCTTGTAGTTCCTTAACTTTATTTTCATTATCCCTAGAATTAAGATAAATGTTATTAGAACAAAAAAAAAAAATAAGTATTCCCTGGGTGAACTGTTTTATTACTTGAGTTCATTTTCTAATTTTTGTAAAGTTTCTTGAAGTTTTGCAATCTTTGAATCTTTATCTGTACAAAAAGTAATAAGTAATAACTTAAATAAAATTAAAAAATTGTACATAAACAATGTATTATATTCACCTGTTAACTTTGAAAGTAGTAGAGACTCATTTGTATTGCTAGATTCCTCTGTGGCTTTTGACTAAAATTAAAAATTATAGATTAATCACTTATACAAGTACATTGAGGTCTAAATTACCATTTGTAAATATTGTTGTTTTAATGCTTGATATTGCTTTGCCATATTAGACTTTTCTTCATTATATTTTTTATTCTTTGTTTTCAGTTTTATTATGGTATTTTCCAAGCCAACAATGGTCTCCATTTTTTCATCCATGTATTTTAAAATTTTTTGTTCTGCCTAAAATTATTTAAAAGGTCAAATTTCTTATATGATAGCATAAATAATTAATTTGATGTTGTTGAAGGTATGCAACCATTAGGTACTGATATAATAAAAATAATGTTTATGAAGTTAGAAAAATTATTTAATAACACTATAGACATATAAAAAAACTATATTCCATTCAAAATAAGAAGCACCCACGGCGGCAATGAGTTTTCGTCCAAGACGGTCAGACGCTCAGTCCCTACCTACTGCGGAATTCCGATCGAATATGCTAGCGTTGTGGAACGAGGCCACGCCCATGCGCAGAAGTCGGCCGCCGTGGGTGTTTCTTATTTAAAATGGAGTACAAATAGTGGACTGCGTTTTCTCATAGGAAAGTTGATGTCGAGCAGCAATATGCCAACAGGGCAATGTTTACAAAATAAATTAATGGATAAGATAGCTATATTGACAATAATACAAATAACGAATTTATTTTCATGGTATAAAATTTTGTAAACATTGCCCTGTTAGCATATGGTCGCTGACTTCAATTTTATCATGCAGTCCACTATCTAGTTGTTTTATATGTCTATGAATATCACTTACTAGTAAACATTTATTACATTAAAATATTATAATTTTGTATATTCAAATGTTCAGTATTTAGGCAATTATATAAAAAAAATATATATCTTACCACTTCAGTTATACGTTCTTCTTGAAGAAGTTCCATTTCTGTAATATAATTGTCTTTAGCTTCTAAAGAACCAGTAAGTCGTTCGATTTCTAAATTCTAAAAAACAATCATTTGTAAAAATATAATTTTAATCGTGTAAGTATAACATGGAGAGTGAACACAAACACAGTTAAATGTTGCCTTTTAATTTTTTATTAAAACTTATTCAAAATAGTTATAAATTAGATTGATAGTTTGATGGACTTATTTAGTGAATTAATTTTTAAATTTTTAATTATTATTAGAAAAAGTGGTTTTCATGGCTATTTTATTTAACAAAATCCAGAGGTTAGGTTGTCCAGAGCACAATATTTAGTATACACATTGACATACAGATGTAATTATTTGTTTTATAACAATCTATGAACATAACATATTATAGAGCTAAAAAAAAAAATGGACAAAAATAAAGGGATTCTCTTTGGCTATCAGCATTATCTTAAAATAATGGCTTATTATAGAAATAATTGAATAGAATGAAAATATGGAGTTTAATTAATTTTTTTCAGACAATTTTGACTAACAGAAATACACCTATCAGCCAGTGTAGATAACCTAAGTTTAATTTTTTCTGGTTCATAATCATATGGTCTATGAATATGCAATACTCTGTTAACATAACTTAAAAATTTCCATTACGCTCTTTAAATCTGGCTCCTAGAAATTACAGTATGAAGATTCAATATAATCACACTATACACCAAAATGGAAAACTTTAAATAGAGCTAACAAGTTTAATTCAGTACCAACCTTCTTTATAAAACCAAGAATCTTTAGTAAGAGTAAAAAAAGCTTCATAGCAAGATTTTTCAATATGGTCATGAGAGTCAAAGTTCTGAATCAAATTTTATGATATTAAGATCCATTCAGTGTAATGTGTATTATACATCAAAAGGACATGCCTTTTAAAGAGTAATAAAATCTAATAAGATGATGATATCTGTAGAAAGACATTTGTGAGTATTAAATTCTAAACCCAAATTATCAGATACGCAATTATTAATTAATATAGTACAATGTGTGTAAGATAAAATTGGTATTCAATTAGTTTATTTAAGTTAATACTAGAATTTAAACATTAAAACATAAATATATATAAAAAAATGTATATTTAAATTCTAGGATTGAATAAATAAAATAAATCATCATCTTAATAAGTCAACTTGAGTCATTATGCATACAATAACAACTTTAAAAGTATTGTTGTGATGCAGCAAGCTACATGCTATGTCACATGTATTTGATATTTAAGACTTTAACCATTAAAAAAGTTTGTATTAAACACCAGTGCTTATATAAAAACCATAGTTTTTTAATTAATATATATCAGCTATTGAACAAATCAACTTTAAAACCTTTTAAACATTGTGTCTAAAAACAACTTTTAAAAAATTTATTTATAACAAAATATAATAAATATATTATCCTACCTTATCTTCAAGTTCTTGATACAGCACATCAAATTTGTTATTCATATCATTTATAACATTTTCCATTTGTTCATATTCAGTATTTGCCTCTTCTAACATGGCTTTATAGTTCTAAATTAAATATAAAAATATTGAAATAGCTAAAAAAATATATTAATTACATTTTTACAAAATTATTACTTCAATTTCACGATCCTTAACATCAATATCTTCTTTCTTCAAATCGTGAACATTTTTCAATTCCTATAAAAGTTATGAAGCGGATTAAAAAAACGATTACACCTTATGTTTGTAAGTTTTACATTAATTTCTGCAAGTAATTCTTCTTTTTGAATTTCAAGTTCTCCAATTCTAAATTCATAATTTTCCATTTCGCTTTTATTCTTGTTGTTTTCATAAGTATTTGTAAGATTGGGATTTGAATGAAGCTGAAATTAATAATATATTTATTACATGGATGAATTAAATAAGAACCAAAATAACTTACTGCTAATTTCTCATCCCTCTCTTTAATTTCTTCACTATAATATGCCTTTAACCGTTTTATCTTGTTTTCATACATTTCTGTTTTATTTTTTATCATAGTTTCTTTTTGTTTACTAAACACAAACAAATATTTAATAAGAATTGTTTTATTGATTTAGGTTATTTCAAATTTAATGATGTTATACTTATGAAATGCATTATTGTTGTTTAAAATTGTATGAAATTGTTGAAGTAATTCTTTTCGAAGTATTGCTTCTTTTTCTTTGAATCTTGCTTCAAAATCTTCATTAGAAATCTAAAAAACAAAAAATTCATATTTATTAAAAGTTATGATATAATGTATTAATAATTGTATATACCACTGATTTATGTTCACATTTTGATTCATTTAAGCTGTTCTCATCTTCAACTATTGGACCTTTAGATTGATAAACATTAGTATTGATATTTGATAAAAAAAATTATATAATGAAAATATATAAATACTTTGTTTGGAGGTTGCCAGTTTTATACTTTTACGGTTATTTGCAGCCCATATAGCAAAACTGGGTCTTGGCTTTGAAACGGGTTTTGATTTTGTCTTAGTAATGGCACGCACAATAGCAGACATGAATAGTACTTGTTTGGTTTCTTCTAATAGACTTGGAGACATATCCACATTAACTGCCATTGATATACCAGTTCTATTGTTTCCAGTTAAAGCGGTTTGAAACATCTGGGTTAATTTTGATTCTCTATAAGGGACTAAATGATTTTCTCCTCGTTTTTGATTTTCACTGATAATATAATATAACATATTAAGTAAATAAAATGTTTTATCTCATTTTGATATTTATTTACCGTAATACAGAGAAGCATTTATTTAGAACTAAAAGTGAAGTATTAATATTTTTAGATTCTGTAAGGCGATCACCAATATTCATAGTTTTTTTAAGGCGTTCAGATCCTGCCAAATCACAAAAGGAAATGCTGAAAACCAAAAAATAAACAAGAATTTATATAGCATATTATAAATTTAAATATTCATAAAAAAAATTAAACCTGCTTATAACGGCTGTTTTAGGATTTTCAATGTTTTCCACTCTCATCAGTTTTAATGTGAAAATGCAATGTGAACGGCTGGAAGATTTGTTTAAATTGTTACTTGCAATTCTTAAATTGTTTCTTCCAAAAGACATTACTTTATATGCTTCTTCAGCAGACTGAACAAACACATGAGTAAGATCTAAAACAATATATAAATGAACAAGTATAATTTTAAAATAATTATGAATTCAAGAACATTTCATTTTAAATATTTTTAAATTTTCAGTCATTTGGTATGTACCTACACATTTAGATTTTAAAATTAGAACTTTAATATTAATTTGTCATAAATTGATAATATAAAATTATTTATATTTTGAAATTTAATAAGAAGAAAATACATCAATCAGAATATATCTTTTCTATAAACTACGATAAACCAAAAATTATGTGTATCAAATATTTATGGATATTTTTACAATAAACTGCCTAATGAAAAACATAAAGACTGATCTGCACTAATGTTTGTACAGTATTGCTAATTAGTAATTAGGTACTTTAATTGTTTTATTATTATTATTATTATTGTACTTTTCAAGCTATTTGGTTTGGTACTTTCAATGGTGATCAATTGGTTATGTAATACTTGTTATAAATTAAAAAATGAGTCATAATTAAAACTCTTAGTGAAATTTATAGTGTGCCTGAATCAGTGTTAGGGTACTTGTTTTAGAAAAAAGTGTCTGGTGAAAACACAGCAGTATGTAATAAGTAATAAGAATAACTAATAGTACTTCAAAATTAATGGTTAGGTAAAAAATATAAACTCTGCAATGTAATCGATGCAATTCAAACAATTCTGTTACAAAAAAATGTACCAGATAAAACTATCAAAAATTAAAAATATAGTGGTGGGAAATACAGAACAATTAATTCTATCAATAGCCACAAATATTACTAAATATATAACCTTAAATATTAAAATGTATAGCTTTTATACATCATATTTCATAATTAATAATAATATTCTCCTAAACCAGGGGTCGGCAACCGGCGGCTCGCGAGCCACATGTGGCTCTTTCGGTCTAAAGTTGCGGCTCTCCAGCTACACACACAAAAATTAATATTTTATGTTCAAAAACAATATTTTAAAATATAAAAAATGTATATTATTTTTATTGCATTTGGAAATATGAAATATTACATAAGAAAAATAATTTGATAATGCCCGCGTGGAGCATAGTTTATCGTTAGAGTACAGGAATTTATATTAGACGCATGGAATAGTCTTTCAGAATGCTACAGTGAGGTGAAAAAATTGACATTTCAAGTGCTGGAAATTTTTGGGTCAACATATTCTTGTGAGCAAGCGTTGTCTTGCATGAATACAATAAAAAATAAAGTAAGAAGCCTACTAACAAATAAAAATCTAGTCGTGCTTAAAACAACAAGATATGAGCCAAATTTTAAAGAACTTTCATAAGACATGCAAAGCCAATGCTCCCTTTGATGTAACTTTTTTATTACAAATTTATTATACTAGGTATTATAAATTAATTTTAATATTATTATGTCTATTAAAATTTAAAAATAAAATAATATTTAAAAAATTTCGAAAATTTTTAGTGGCTCTTTAACATCTAGAAAATTTTGAATATTGTAACTTTTGGCTCTTCTGTCAAAAAAGGTTGCTGACCCCTGTCCTAAACTCCAATTTATTGTGGTTCCACTATAGGTACTAAATATATATTATAATATGTTTCTAAGTAAATGTATTAAAAAACTATCTTACTTTTCACATATACATTCTTATTTTGATCAAGTGATAATTTGAGAGGTGCTCGTTTTTGGTTAGCTGAATAAGTTATCAACAGATCATAGATAGACTCATTGTAAATTTCAGAATATGAAACCCAAACTGTATAGGAAACGTTGCCATGATCCAAAGATGCTATTCCATCATTTTTCAAATAATCAAACATTTTTATAATGCTTTGATTAGTAAGCTGATCAATGCTATGTATAGTTTGGCCTTCATCCATATGAGACATACAAGATTTCAAATCATCCTTAAATAGTAAGAAATTAGAAAACATTAAAATAATAAATAAATAAATTTTATATTTACTTGTGTTTTCTCATTACACCAATTGTTTAAAATATTATTTCTAATATCCTCTTCATATTCAATTAACTTTTCATCCAAAATATGAGCTGCAATAACTTTATCAGGTTTGTACTTGCATTGTGACATTAACTTTTTATTTAATGAATTGAAGACAAGTAGTAGAGTTCTAGGTATCATACCAGGATCGTTTATATTTCCTAAGGATAATATAATACAATATTGTTCTAAAAATAATAATATACTAATTTGAGTTATTTAATTACCATGAATTGTATATGTTTTTCCTGCATTTGTTGTTCCATATGCAAATAATAATTCATTGTTTCCATTTAAAAATCTTAATACTTTATCATACACCCAAGTATCAAAAAATTTCTTTTGATCGACATTTGGACCAAATACACTAGAAAATGTATACCTATAGAAAAAAAAGAAAATATCTATTAGAAAACAATATAATATTAAACAAAATAAATATCTTACTCTGTAACATCATCTCTTGCGTTTCCATTGTTGCAAGCAACAATATTATCACTCAATATTGTTAATGTATCAAGCTATAATAAAGTAATTTGTTTTATCATGAAATCCATTAGTATTTATAAATTATTCATATTTTTATTGACTTACCCCAGTAGGAACACTATTTATTCGTGGTTTTAAGCGTAAGCAAACATCAATTTTTGGAATTCCAGAATGATCATTACATTTTTCCAATGAATAATCTAATACTTTCTTAGGTTTTCCATTAATTTTTCTTTGTCCAAAACCAGTTATACTGGGAACTCTTGGTTCGACATAAGAACCAGTGGAATGATGATCTTTTGAATCATTCATTATGTTTTTCCAATTGCTACAACCTAGAAACATGATATTAAAATTATTTCTATAAATAATAATCTATCAAAATATAATAAAGTAGGGCAAATTATATATAATATAGGTACATTATAACACACATACAGTATTAATTTTGTTCTAATACATACCTAACAAAAATAAATAAAATTTAATAATAATACTGTCTTTATTTTATTAACTACTTGCAATAACAATATTGATTTAGGTATACTATTAGTGATTCATATCAGGCAATGGTATTTCCTCTCGTTAATAGAAAATAAATATAACACGGATACTGACAATAAAACATAAAAATTAACTCAAGATGCAAAGTCAATGTTACAGTAAATACTTAATATAATTGCTATACAGATTAAGTGTATCATGTTCCATTATTAATATACTATAGAAGATAGTGTATCCAATATGATATATCAAATTTTACTGATTGGTAATTAGTTAAAATAAACAGACAGTTACATTATAAGTATTAGTTCTAAGATAATTTTTTATACAAAATATAATTGTTTCATTATATATCTTATGTATCAACTTAACATTGATACATGTTACAATAGGTAGGCATATCATTACTATTTACAATTTATCAAATACTTACAGAAAATGATTTCTTTAGTGAATGCACTATGATCAAACAATTAACATCAAACAGTTTAATAATTTATGACACATTAGATATTAGATAATTAGATAATCACAGATTTTGGCATCAAAAATTTAACGGTAATTCAAAGAGCAAAAGGAACAGAAGTTACAATACAAGAAATCGAAATTTCGAATAGCCATTAGCCCAACTTTCAGAATTCAGATTTCAGATTGCTGAAAACGGTTATTTGGAATTGAGATGTCATAACAGTCGGCAGATAGCCAATGAGGTGTTCCAAAACGATCAAGTGTTGCCAAATTAACGGTAATACAAAACCAGTTGTGTAGAAATCGATAGTAAATAGAACGTATTAATATACCAGTGCTACCGTTTCTACAGAACCAAGATCAATTATTTCAATGTTAATAAAATTGCATTAGAGTTGGGCCCCGGCTTATGCGCTTACTCCATGATAATTCCATGATAATAATTCTGCCTCACTACCTGTTATCTCGGGGCCGAACTGCCCGAACTGTACGATGCCTATTGCCCGCCGGTTTTTATATTGTGAATACCTACATTGTTTATGTAATATTGTAATGTCTATTGTTTTAAAGATATTACTTAAAAATTAAAAACAATAGTCAAGTAAGAATTATTTTTAAGTACCTAATTATATAATTCAATTAGGCACAATTTAAAATAATTTCATTCAAGGAAGTTTTATTATTTTAACAACTACCTATATTATACTACGGGGTTACCTACATCAATTTAGAGTGCTTAATGCTTAGCTAAATTTTTATTTTTTAATTTTCTCTCGAGTGGCGTTCTCTGCATCACATACAAAATACCTAGTAAATACATTCGATTGTAAATAAAATGTAATTAAATTTTTGAAAATGCATTTGCATGCGTTCATCATACCCGAGTAAGTTAATATTACATAACTGATAACCGATCTTATATAAATAATAAATACAAAAAATTAGGTAAATTGAAATTAAAAAAGCGTTGTTAAGTGGGTAGTGGGTACCGCTCTGCTGTACATTAGGTAGTTGACGTGTGGATCACTATTATAATTATACAGTGGCGTATTTACGGGGGGAAATGAGGGAAATATATCTCCCCGGCTCCTTGACCTTATTTTGAGCTTATATCACTGCATTAGCTGGTATGAAAAGATTAAAAACATATTTAAGAAATTCTATGAAGCAGGTAAATATTCCTTATTCACTAGTGATACCTATATTAAATTTGTTAAACGTTATTGACGAAAAAACTAAAAAACCTAGAACAATTTGTTTTGTAAATGATAGATAAATAAATTATTATGTATATTATATGTTATAATTATAAGGTTAATGTACCTATTATGAACATTATAATATATTAATGAACATTAATAATAATATGTTTCTTTTTTATATAGGAGATAGAGATTTAATTTTTATACATAAAATCGTTTCACGTCATTCTGATTCCAAATAAACCAATCTTTTTTTTTTTGCTTTTTTTATGTAAATGCTTTTTTTGCTTTTATTGCTTTTATAAAATTATTCCAGCTGTAGATTTGTTAAATGTTAATTATGCTATAGTAATAAAAACAAATGAATAAATAAGAAATGTAAAACTCAGAATGCGGACTAAATAGTTACCTATATTGGGTTATTATTGTTTTCGTTATCGGCTTGTTTATTAAATGTATTAAACGATTTAAACGTATAGATTATCGAAATCGTTTATACAATATAGCCTGCAGTACGACGTATACGGTCAGTATACCTTTATAACATCGATATCGATCATTTCAAAATTTAAGATTTAGTATTGTAATTTGAAACCTTTGGTATGAAGTGTGTACCGATCACTTCAGTGGATGTAAAGAGTTCGTTTTCTATATATAAAAATATTCTGTTAAAGTTGTCGGACAATAGTCAGTTTCATTACTGCATATGTAGAGGGGAGAAATGCATGGTAAATAATTCTTTTTTTAATTTAAATTAATATTTTTTATTCATTTTTATAACTAGTTTATGTTAATTTTCGGTCATTCTTTTAAAAATAATAAATATGCTTCTTTTTTAAATTTTTAAAATAATCTTGTTTTTTTTTTTTGTTGCTTATTAGTTATTATGCTTTAAAATCTGAGCCTTGTATAGGTACATTATATATATTAGGTATGAAGTTATAATACATTGATAGCATCTTCTGCATGTACTTTGAATAGAAGGAGAAAAACTATTTTGTTATATCTCCCCCTTCAAATAAATCTTAAATACGCCACTGCTATTGCTTATTATATAATATATATATAGAAGTGTTAAATTTGAATCCAATGATAGGTATCATGGTAAACGAAAAACGATTCTGAACGGAGATGATTTGTTAGCCTAGGATTAATATATAAAATATATTATTTTTAAATTGGGTGGTGAAAAAGGTGGTTTATATTTTAATGCCCTGAATACCTCAAAATTAAATCTTACACAAAAACTGGTATGTGTTCCAAGTTTCTACGACGTAATTTTTAACTGTAACAAAAATCTAAAATTATTTGATAGTAAATCGTTATTTAATTATAAAATAATTTGTTAATATTTTGACGAATTTGGTTAATATTTGAACTTCAAATGCTAATAAAAAAATATTATGTTTATGTCTATGTAGGTATTCTTATAATTTTTTAATCATTATAAAACTAACTTATGAGGAAATTTTTATTAAATTTTCAAGTATCTACGATTTATACTTTTTAAATAATAACAAATATTGAAAATTGTTTGAGGATAAATCGTTATTGTTAAGTGATTTTGTAAAAATTTAAAATGCAGATGCTCATATAACGTTTTTTCTTATAATGACACTTCAAGTTTTCTCTATAGCTATTTGAAGGAAAACTTATAGAAAACTTTGTGTTGAGTTTTAGATTTTGAACGAAGTGATGAATGTATTGATTTTTTAATGATGTGTGTTTTTTTTTGTTTTGTGTCTGTGTACAGCATAACTTTTCGATTTAATATTTCAATTTCAAACTTCGGGGGTGATGGCAAAGTGATGCATTATACAGGGTGATTATTTTATCAAATAACACTCATTATTTCAAAAAGTATAAGTTTTTTTTCCAATTTTTAGTTATATATTTTTCTACAACTGTAAAAATTTTAATTTTTTTCACTCGTATATTCAATAGTAAAAAAACTCAACTTTTGATTTTCAAATTTCTACCTATATTAATTAATAATTGCATAAATTAATAAAGCCATTATTTTCATGAATTTTCACGTTAATTTTTTTTACTTTCGTTGATCCGTCCTCGAGTTATAGCTGCTCAAAGTTTATTGATTTTAGAAATGTTTTTATAGGTGTTATACTTCAGTACTAATTGGTCAGAACTGGGATTGGATTTTTATTTGTAAATTTCAGTAGCAATAATAGTAATGAATTCGGTATCGTAACCCCGTGATATATCGGAGAGTGATGATAATATTTTTGGGCGTATAGCTCATTTCGCACAAAAATGACCCTCACCGTTTCGCTCAAATTTTGTTTTTATATGATTCCCGTTTCGCCCAGAGTAGTTTAAATCGATTTAAAATTAAGTTGGTACTAATTATCTACTGACAAGTTATAACACATTTACACTCAATTAATATTAACACTTCCCAAAACTACCCAACTTTGACAAGCTATATCTCATCAACGAATTAACGAAAAATGAAAATTTGAATGTGATAATTCATAAAAAAAGGGAGATGGTAAACTGCGGCAGAATGTAACTTTTTCTGCAAGTTGATATGTAAACTGCGGCAAAAAAATTAAGACTATACAATCTAAAAATAAGATATATCATACAAACTGCGGCAATTTATTTTATATACTTTCTATATATACTATACATGTGTATTGTGTATTGTATATACATATCGTTACGAACATCTATACACAGTATACACGTTTATAATTAGGTATAATATATATTGACACGTGTTATGACAGCTATAGCTTAGTAGTCGTAAAAATAAAGAAAAACCAATTTTAAAATTAAAAAGTATTATTATTATTAAAAATTATTTTAAAAAGTCGTATAATCATAAAAATAAATAAATAAATAGTAATACAATAGGTAGGTATCTAATTAAAATTTTGTCGTTTATTCTTATAACATACTTTTTTCAAAAATTCATATTATCTTGAAATTGAAATATTTTACGTATTATACCTAATTAAACGATAAACGTGTATATAGATTATCGTAACAATATGTATATACAATACACATGTAGTATATATAGAAAGTATATAAAATTGCCGCAGTTTGTATGATGTATCTTATCGGTTTTGTTGCAGATTGTATAATCTTAGTTTTTTTATTGCCGCAGTTTACATACAGCCATAAAAAATAGCCTTATTAATTTATGAAATTTTAAGTATAGGTTGTCATTTGAAAATCAAAAGTTGATAGTGGTTTACCTAATAAATATAAGGGTGAAAATATAGTTCTACAATAATTCTAGAACAGTATGGATCTTAAATTTTGAAAAAAGTATTTATCGACTTTTTGAAATAATGAGTGTTGTTTAATAAAAAAATTACGCTGTAGAGGTCAAAAGTTTCCAATAAAACCAGTTTTCGACCAAATCGATTTTTTTATATGATTGTAACTCAAAAACTAATCACTGTAAATACTTGAAATTGTCACCACATGTTTATATTAGCGTTATCTATACACAGTAAAAATTGTTTGAGCTATTTATAGACAATTAACATTTTCGACTTTTTTAAGAATTTTTTTTTAAAGTTTTGATAAAACAAATTTGGGTGTCCAAAAAAATTTGAAACTTTAATATAGAATTTCCTATGTGTTATTATTATTGTAGTTAAAAAAAGTCAAAAATCGTTAGTCAGAATTATTTATCGACATTTCAAAAGAAAATACTTTGAAAAATCGTCACTTTTTTGTGGTTTTTCCCGAAGCTTTTGAAAACTTATTGTTAATTCAAATGTTGGCCCTGTCGCAGCCGTTTTCTTTATACATTCTAATTTTCTATACTAAGTTCTAACTCTTGGATTGTATGATACCAAGCCTGAGGTAAATGGAAATGGAAGCTAATAAGATTAGTTGAAGGTCAAATAGATTATATCATAGCATTATCAATATTAATTTTAAAATCGACTGTAAATTTTGACTAATAACATTTTTTCGTAACATTTATTTTGAATACATTTAAAACTTGTGTATAACTTTCAGAATTTTTATTCTTCAATGAACCAAAAACGAGGTTCGTAAAAGTTGTTTTTTATGTCAAGAGGTTCTCAAACTCCATTTCAATAATATAGGTAGAAATATAGATTTGGCGGAAATCATGAACACCCTTTAAATGCATAAGACTTGATTTTAAGAGGTTTCAAGTGTTTCAAGAACAATAAGAGTGGTAATCATCTTTGACTATATTATACACACAATGTTATCTATTACATATTTTAATTATCAGTGATAGCCGATAGGTATTTATATGTTTGGACCACGTGACGTAAATTGTAATCCACACGGGCAAGTTCACTGCTCGTACGTGTGATGTAGTTATTTGGACGAGGTACATTTCGTCCAAACGCGGTGGGTGGAAAGACTGTTTATGGAATGTTGAAATGAAAATCTAATGAAAGCCTGTACTTAAATGTTATTACTATTATATAATATTTAAAGCTATTATCATTAGTTATAAATATTACAAATACTGATTAAAAATTAAATATCGTATAATTTATTATAATAAAAATTACCCATGTATTAAAATAAAGTAATGTATCTTAGAGAGGGCTTAAAGAATGCTTAAAGTCTTATGACTCATGAGCACTCACACACATTTAAGACCATATATATTATAGTAGTAAGGGAACTATTATCATACAAGGAACTTCCCCAAAAATACTTATAGTATATATATATTTATACATTTTGTTGTATAATGTATAATAAACATAGAACCATTTAAAAACAAAATCACTAATTTAATTAATAATTGTTATAGGTATATACCTATTGCAACCAAGTCAGTACATAAGCAATTACTTTGTTAATGCATTATAATGAATGATTGAAGTAAAAGTACGTCCACCAAACGATTAAAATAAAACTTTAAAGTTTAAAATAAATTATTTATTATAAAGTGTTGAAAGTTAATTAACTTTAGACAAACGTCAAAATTACGTATTAAATTTATATTTTAAAAACAATTAATTATAATGACACTTCAAATGTGTTAAGAAGAGTAAAAAAGTATGCATAAACATTTAAGCTACTAAATATAGTTGGTCGATGGTTTGTCGTCTTGGTGATGTATTATAAACAAAGTCATTATACCGGCAAAAACGCATGAAAATACGGTGAAAACAATATTTTCTCAAGATCAATAAATTATGAGAAGTTCATGTAAAAGACAAATCAAATACGCTTAGAAGTGTCTGTGTCACCGACGGAGTCGAATGTACGCGTTCAAAGCATCATTATAATAATATGTAAGTACCAAAATAAATAAATATTAAATCAATTAAATAAATTAAATTAAGTCATGTATCTACTAAAAAATAATTATAATTAAAATTTTAATTTAATATAATTTTTCGTCATATAAAATATTTATATATATTATATTAAATTTATTTATGATAAAAATTATATAAACATGTACCTATTGTTTATTGTAGTAAGCTTTAGTTACTAGGACTATTAACAGTTAATGGTTTAAAAATTATATTTATATTAAGTAATATATTTTTTAAATAAATAAAATATGCGTATACACGAATATAATACGTATAAAACAATAAAGTTTTTATAATTTTTTCATAATAAATATATAAGTATATTTTTATTTATAAAAACATTTTTATTTTAGGTAATATTTGAATTTGATAATATTGTAATAAACTAGTTAAATACAATTTTACGTAAAAATATAAAACAATAAAATAATTTTATTAATTATTATATGAAATAAAAATATTATGATACTACTCTATTTGTATTTCGTATAAGTAGACCTCAAATATAATAGATTATTGTATTTTAGATTCTGAACGAAGTGATGAATGTATTGATTTTACAATGATGTGTTTTTTTTTGTGTGTCTATCACCTCGTTTTGGAGCAGTAAAAGTGCTTCGATTTTAAAAAGTAAGCCCTGTTTTTGATAGGAAAGTGAATCTAGTTGGTACTTTGGGGAGTCAAAAGTAAAAAATTTCCAATAGTATTCAAAAGCGCCAGGAAAAACCCTAAAAAAGTAACAGAAAAACGGGAAGTTTTACACAAAACCAGTTCTTGACAAAATTGAAATTTTTTTTTGAAAAGTCGATAAAAAAATTTTGAAAATTTAATACATGGTTCCTTATGAGTTGTTCTTATTGTATCTAAAAAAAATTAAAAATTGTTAGTCAAAATTTTTTTCTATAAGCGTTTATAGTTAAAATTTTTACGACATCTGTCAAAAACGCAAAAATTTGCAAGTAATTTAAAAAAAATGTTTTGTTTTAATAACTAAGGATTAAAAATACAACACTAAGTTTTCCGTAAGTTTTCCTTCAAGTATCTCTAGAGAAAACTCGAAGCATCATTATAGGAAAAATTTTAAGCACGTTTGAATTTTAAATTTTTACGAAATAGCGTAACGATAACGATTTATCCCAAACGATTTTAAATATTTGTTATTATTCAAAAAATATAAGTCGTAGATACTTGAAAATTTCACAAACTATTTTGTAGGTATATTTCATAAAAAATTTTGTATAAGTAGCTTATAGGTTGAAAATTTAATACAAGGTTTTTCATAAGTTAAGCTTACAATAATTATAAAAGAACTTAAATTTTGGTGTATTCAGGCCATTAAAACATAAACCACCTTTTTCACCCACCACTGGAAATTATATCCTAGGCTGACAAATCATCTTCGTTCAGAATCGTTTTTCGTATACAATGATAACTATCATTGGATTCAAATTTAACACTCCTATAATATATAATAATGATCCACACGGCACCTAATGTATAGCAGAGCGGTACCCACTTGCCCGCTTTTATTAATTTAAAATCTTTGAAGTTTTAGTACAATCAAATACATTTTATATAAAAAATAAAATTGTGTATTAGGTACCACTAAGTTTGGCTCAATATTCTAATGTATTAATTAGATTTATATACTTGTCTACATAATTTTAGTACCATGATGGTAATTGACAATCACTGACTGTTTGACCGAAAATTGTAGAAACTGTAAACGATTCCACTTTAAGAATAGAATTTTTCAATTAATCTCTTAATTTATTTATTTTATTCATGTGTTCTCCGATAAAATTTAATGATAAGTTTGTAACAATAACATGTGAATTTATGTTTGACATTCGTATGGTGTTCTCGAGCTTGTTTAGTTAGGAGGAGTCAATGGTTTTATTATTCATTTAATACTTTTATATGAATAATATATATTATGGTTAATAAAATGTATACTACAAATTTTAGGTAGAAACATTTAAAATTATTTGGCATGTCTAAAGACGTATTAAATAAATGCCGCACAGATGACCAAAAGTCCAAAACATTGTCAAATAACTGCATAGACAGTCAGGATGATAAAAAATTATTGTCAAAAAAAGGATGGTTACAAAAAGATTCCAATTTCAATAAAACCGAAACAGATAATAATTGCAGTACAGAAGTGATTTCCCGTTCTATTAATAAGCTTTTAAAAAATGAAAAAAAATCTAGACCCACAGCGAACCCGACTAAAGTATGTTTAAAACCAGAAGTCTTACATGAATCTAAAGAACAGTTTGCGCAAAGAATAAAACAGGCATGGATCGATCGAGAACAGTCGAAATCGTGCATTAATATTTATTTGGCTAGAAATGTTATCGAAGACCCCTTGATGGAATCTATAGAGCATGCACAGGAGTCTTCAATACAAGTAGAGGAAAGAGACTCTTGTAGAACCGCATTGGAGGTGAAACTTCAGAATCATGCGGGAGAAGGTGAAAATTCACCAGAAGACTCTAGCGAGGAGGAAAAACCTCTTTCAGCTGCCGCGAGAAGAGTTAGGTTTTACAAGACTGCGAAACAGCAACAGAACGAAAGACAAACTTTGACCAGAGCAATGTCAGCGCCTTCGTCGAGACAACAAATCGTAAATAATTCTACTCAAGAACTTTATTCGACAAGTTCACGAAGAAAATCACAAGATGTTCATAAATTCCCGACCAGGAAATTGAAATCTTGTAGGAGTAAAGCTTTCCATAAAAGCATTGATGTGGATAGTCGTCTGTCAAATGGCCAAAAGTTTGGTAAAAAGAATCAAAATGTTGAAGTAGTAACAATGATGTCACTTTTAAGCCCAGTTGGAAGCGATGTAGAGGAATCGCTAACACCCGATGACGTATCGACAAAAACCGGTAAATTAATTATTTTAATTACTTAATTAATGTCTATAATGTTAACAACTAATAAAAATATGATTCGATTATAATCAAGTTAATTTAAATTAGTAGACATTTAAAAATAGCATATGACTTAGTTCACAAACGAATAGTATTATGCATAACAAAATTTATACTTTTACATAAACTAAAAAAAAAGATATTCAAATAATTATAGAAAAAAAAAAACAAGATTATAAATAAAAAGAAACTTAAATGAAGTTAATTCATCATCACTAAGTGATGTCTATAGTATCCTATTACATGACAAATGATAATATAATAAAAATACATATATTTTTCTTTGATATCGCGTTTTGATAATAATTAATAAATATAATATTATATAATATTAGGAACATTTGTTTAGACAATCAGATGTTGCTAGCTGGTTCGTAAATCGTATTATACTAATATAAAAGCATATGATTATTTATACGAGTTCGAATGGATTTGTATTTAAGTATAACTTATTGAACTTAGAATCTACTTGTTGTAATGACATTATCAATTGAAAATTAAAAGTAAAGTTTTTGAGCTCATTCTTACACGTTATGCTAAAACTTTTTAAGGTACCTACTTAATAGTTTTAATAGAATTATTTTTATATGTCTTTAATGAAATTAGTCAAAACTAAGCTACTAATAAACTAAATTATAAACAATGATTAATTTAATTGAAATTTGTAAGTAAGAAACAATAATTTTTTGATTTATAATAATGATAATTTATTATTTTATAGTTACATTTCCTCAGTTTAATAGCAGTATGCGTTATCATCAAAAATCATTTGATAGCGCAATGGCATCGATTGGAAAACCAAAACTTCTGAATAATCGTGTTGGTAAATCATTGATTAAATCAAGAACAATAGAGATATCAAGGTATAATAAAAAATATTTCTATTAATATATGTTTAACTTATTGTAAGTTATAATTTTTATCCTATAAAATATAATACCGATAGGTTAGGTTAATGAGAGTTTAATAATTGTAAAATTATTATTATTTATTTTGGGGATACATTTTACTGATTTCTTTAAAAATAAAACAAGTAATCATAAGATAATTTTAAAATGTTCGAAATAACCTAACTGATATTTTATTTTATTAATTTTAATCTAATAATCGAGATTTTTTTCTAAACAAAAACGTTTCGCCTGATTAATAGATAACTCAATATACAACAAAGAATTAAAGGTTTTATTTTACAAGGCATTAAACTACCTACTTACATATTTAACAATAAATATTTGATTTGTATTATATTCAATATTGCATTTTAATGTAATATTATATATATAAGTACATGAATAATTTTTACTTTTCTTTTTTTATTCATAGCTGTAATGTCTTATGTATATTATGTTAAGTCTGAGGATATAAAATTAATTGTGTAATACTATAATGTAATAACGCCAATTGTATTTGCAGAAAATAATTTTTCATGATATATGTACATAAATCATAAGAGATATAGTATGTATGCTTAATGTCATCACGTGCATGTTTAACTTTTAATATTATACTACACGTTTTTGAATTTGATAGATGATACGCAGCTATTATATCAAGTGTAACACATGAACTATGAAGATATCTTTATTTTGTAATATTTAAAATCACATACATTTATTTAACGACATGACCTACATTATGAAACTTTACATATTGTATGGTCGGCATGCTATGTATCCATCATTTCAATTTATTGAAAATTATCCAAGTTTCTGCAATAATTTTACTGCGTATAAACACGACAAATAATAAAATATATATTTAGGTACTATTGATGTACCAATAACTTATAAATGAAAAAAATGCCTGAATGTGATAGCAAAATTATACTCAACTAGGTATATTATATGTATAATGTTTATCACGCGAATATTTTACCTTGTCGAAATTACCCTATCGAAATGTTGCTAGTGTTTCGGTTGTACTAGGCTAAGCTATATCATTATTAAATAGCTATTATATCCCTCTACATATACCAAATTGTCAGACGAAGATGAAAATCGATAATATCGTGTACGTCTCGTTTGTATTTATTTGAAGGAGTATAATATTAAAATACGAGGTTATCGTTTAATTTTAGGGATGATGAAGACGATGGGCCGGTTGTAAATGAAGTCATAATATCCAAACTCGGCGACGATGATGACGGCAATGAAACGCTGCAGAACAAAGAAATCGCACAGATCGACGTTCGCTATGATGTACTCGATGGTCAACCGATGCTCAAATCCGACAAAGAGAAAGAATGTTGGGCTCTTTTCAAGAAAATGACGGCTAAAGGAGTGTCCGTCACTTTTGATACCGTATTGAGGTTCGGTTTGTGCCGAATATTATTCGAAAGTATATTATAATACACATAGTATAGTATAGTACCTATATCACTCGTTGCTGAGCTGTTTTATACAATCTATATACTCTGCAGCTATAGGTACATTCAGCATTGGCGCAACTATATGAGGAACTGAAATAGGGAGTGTTCAATATTTAGCACTTTCAAACTTTCGGTATCATATTTTTAATCAATCAATAAAAATATACCAGAAATTTTAATATTGAGTTAGAAAAAAATTGTTTAACTCACACGTTATAACTTTGAGTTATTAGAAACACAATTACTTAATGATAATGTTAATTTCGATTTATAAAAATTGATTCAAGCAGTTTCCATATAAATGATGCCTGTAGCATCCATCTGTTACGCGTGAAAAATTCTTTTAACCATGTAAAGAGTAAAATAGGGGATTATAACAATAGCATGTAACAAAATTGGTTTTCAAGTCTATAATTTTTTTTATGCTTAAAAAGACACCTTGCCAATACAATACATTTATGATCAAAGCATTCTTAGTACGTTTGATTTAAACAATAGAAAAATTAATGTATGTTAACATTTTTTAATAAATATGAGTATATATATATATATATGATTATATTTTATTATTAATTTGATTTAGGTATCTTATAAGTAAGTTGTTTTTTGGGGAGGGAAATATTTTTCGTATTACACCCAATAAATTATCCTAAAGACGTTCCTTAGTTGTGTCAGGCACTCTGTACCATAGAGTACACAATGCACATATTGAAATTTAATTATAAATTAACAAGGTCATTTAAACCCTATAAAAGTTTAACAGAAACTTAAAAATTTTAAAATAATTTTTCTAAAAAATTAATGTATTTATTATTTTAAGATATTAATTAATAATAAACAAGATTAAATTGATTTTCTCGTTAGCCATTGAAATATTATTTATGGCTTCATTCAATTTTAGTTTGGTGGAAAATAATCATTTACGAGTACAATACATAGCAGAATTAATATTATGATGTTACCTATAATATATAATGAGTAATGGCCATGTTTAATTTACAATTTTTTAATGTGCACATAGCCGTAAGTCATATAATAAATTAGGAAGGAGTGCCAATAGGCTTGCTTATTTTACCCATATACCTACATTTATATCATAGAATCTCTGAGATTGTATTTAATGAACTTTGTTATCGGTGTGTGTTTCAGAGGAATGTTAACACCGACTGAATATAGACTGAGAAAAAACGAACTCCTGTTATTCGGATAGAAATATGCAATGTGCATATATTTTACGAATCACCTACCTAGTACCTACTTATTTAATATTATATATTGATATCGTTAAATGCTATTGCAATCATCGCCAACAACGAAGTTCCTATACATATATTATATAATATTATTAGCTTTGATACACCGATTTACATCGTCGTTGTATAGGCTTAATTATACTATTGTAATAACAATATAATAACAATATTCATGTATAAAAGCTAGGTATAGGGTCTATTTTACGAAGGAAAAAGAAAATGAAAATCCTCATAGTGAATTTAATATTATTATAATATTGAACGACTGTTCGGGTTGTTTTATAGCATTGTTAAATATTGTTTTATGTTGTAATTGGCTATATGATTAGACCAAATATTATAGTAATATTTGTTTAATCGTCCCAAGAAACATATAAGGCAAAGTATAATAGAAAAAAATGTAATAAGATGCTTGTAAGCGACCATAAGTACTACGCCCGCTGATCAACATTAATAAGCAAGCACCACCGCAAAGACACTTAAATTATATTTCTATGAATTCTATGTACTTACGCATGCCTGTTATTACAAATTAAACTTAAATTCGCGTATTATTATAATATCTTAATATATTATACTATAAAGTTGTATGCCAGCCTATGTATCTACCTAGGCTGTATAGTGATGATGATGTTAATAATAATAATGGTAGCGTTTGCCTTACCTATACTACCTGTACTCATAATATACAATTACTACGGCGATACATCATGCAGGTTTTCGATACATAAAACGATCGGAGTGATGGTGGGAGAGCAGTGAAAATAACGAATACGTAGTCCGATGACGGTCTGGCGGTCACAGAACGATACCGACAGAAGTGGCAGAACCGTACGGACGGAAAGTCGAACGACAGATTGGCGAGTTCAATCGCGCTCGCGTGTGTGTGTAATAGAAATAATAATAATATTAATAAAATATTAACACATTTATATTATATTATATTATATTAATTTTATCTCTTTCGTGTTTGTCGTTTATATCATGGATACGTGTTTAAGTGTTATTTAATAATAATAATAATATATATTTTTTACCAAAAAAATCTGTTTATCGATCTTTTCGTTTTAGTGATATTTCTCTGGTAATCTATTCACACATTATTGGTTGTCACAGAATTGCATTATTTGGTTACACAATAATTAAATGATATGTGATTATAATAGTAATAATAATAATTGTAATAATATGTGACGATGAGTGTCCGTGGTGTTTGACGGATACGCGACCTACGTGAGGATTTACGCTCTTTAAAATTATGACCGTTTCGTACTCGCGTCTCGTAGCCAACGGAAGTAGTTTTGGATGTTTTGGCAGTATACTTTGCAAGTGAGTAGAAACTAGAAAGTCTCTTGGTATATTAAACCCATTTTTTCACCTATGAAATACATCAACACTTGGGACGTAGTTTGACAATATTATTACTGTATTATAGTTTCACAGAAGTTGTATGAGTTCTATAATTTATTTATCCCCGAAAATGGGATATTTCTCATGTATGTAGATCAATCTACATAACTTCTATGCAAGTATTAATTATATAATATCAACAAACAACAATTATTTTATGATTAATGTAGGTACAGTGTATTCACCAATTTAGGAAACACTGAATTTCTCGGCCGGATTATATTGAAATAAATCAATTATTTTACAATTGTCGGTATATAAATACATTTTTTTTATGTGGCAACACCTATTTTGAATTATATTGAAATTTTGTTTTCGGGTAGGCCTATTTTTTTAAAGTAATTTTTATGAATCACCATAGGTTCTAAATTCAAAATTGACTGAATACTTGAGAACCTTTTTAAATATTTTTCCGTAGATATTTTTGTTTAATAAATAATTTTATACCATTATATCCATATTATGTTAGTCTTGTTTGTAACACTTATATATATATATATATATATATATATATATATAAAATACATAAAAATATTCAAAAATATTAAGTAACTAATAATAAATAATTATAAATGGTTTTATGCATTTTTAAGAATAATAAAATGGATTATTTATTAAGATTGAAGTGGTTTTTACTCAGTAAATTTTGAATTTAGAACCATAGTTGATTTATCAAAATTGCTTAAAAAAAAAATAGACCTACAAAAAAGGTGATGCTATTAAAAAAAAAAATCATTTATATACCTCCAGTTTGTAAAAAGTCGATTTATTCCAATATAATCCGTCCGAGAAATTCAGTTTTCCCTAAATTGGTGAACACACTGTGTACGATTGTGTTTGTAATTAGGAGTACCTAAGGACCTATCTAAGCTTCAAACGAGCTAAGTTAAATAATATTTTTAAAAGAGATTAATTTTCATTATAAATATACGAGTATTTAAAGAGAACTTATTTGTTTGTAATTTTATAGTTAGGTACTTAATCGTTTTATATAATATTTTAAAATTCAAATTAGTAATCTTATAGTTTGGCTAACCTAACCTGAGGAGGATCAGGCGTGGATCTGAGGGGGGCTAAGGAGCTTAAGCCCCCTCCCTTCGGCCATATTTTAAGTTATATAAAATGAAATTACTATAAAAAATATTATGGTTGTTTGTAAATTACAATACGTAGCCCCCCCATTGTGATTTCTAGATCCGCTCCTGGGGGTCTATAATTACAGAATTATTTTTTGAAAATACTAAATATTAAATATATAAAAGTTATAGTTAGGCACACTTAATTTTTTATTGATGTTTAAAATAAATTTATCGACTAATTAGCAGTGCTAGATAGTAAAAATTATTTTTTAATTGAATATTATTTTTAATAAAATATTCATTATAACTACCATATAGGTTAATATGTACCTTTACTATATATTATTGTGAAATTACGATATTATTTACTTCTAGTATAGTAGTATTATTTCGTTTTGGATAATTTAAAAGTAATTAATAGGTGAAATAGGTACATATTATAATATTCAGTAATTACTTATTACATCTTCGTGTTTAATATGCTGTTTTTGATGGAAAATACTAATAATACAATTAATCTACTTCAAATGTTTTGAAGTTTATAATAATGAATAATCAATCATAATAATCAGAATTCGTGATTTTATAAACACTATTATACAATATACCATATTATTAATAAAGTATTCGTGAAGTAGGTATCCATAATGAAACTGGTTTATTAGCCTAGCCCTTCGGCGATAATTTTGCGGATCGATCAAAATTTATATAGGTTACGTGAACTTCGGTGATATTAAATGACTAAATAAGTTAAAAAAATTTAATTAATTCCAGTTAAATTTTGAGGTCATGTTTTAATTTTTAAATGTTAAAATTATTTACTAATTAGGATTGAAAATTTTACCTATAGATTTTACTCGAGTAATGAAATATGATGTGTTGAAAATACCGTTTTTTTGTATACAATTATCGATGTGTTATATTTTAAAAATATTTATCAGAATATTAGATGGTTCTTAAGTTTAAAGTTACATATACTATATCCATTATAAATATTAAAAAACATCTTTACGATTTTATAATCTTGCTTAATAATTTATTGTTTGTTATATTATATTATTAAGAAACTGCAGTATGGATATAAAATATATACTTATATGTTACCTATCATAGACCATGGTAACATAATATAATATATGAACTATAATATCTATATTAATCTATAGTAAATACTTATCTATACATATATATAAATAATTCTATAAAAAATCAACGTATTTGTATTGTAAAAATGTAAGTTTTTAAATAGACACTAGACATATTTTTTTTATTTCCGATACTTCAGTGTTACATTTTTTAATAAATAATATAATAGCACAACAATAATTGTAAATAAATGTATGTCTTAAAAAAACACTCCGTTCTAGTGAACCATAATAATATGATACATTTTTAAAATGTTCATTATAAAATTAAGTAATGTATTAACAATAAATATTTTGAACAGTATAATTATCATTACTTTTTAATTATACCACGGCATGGTAATTACTCCCAAGGTTCTACCTCCCATAACTTTTTATATTTTTATTATAATAAAAGGTCATGGAAGACGAAGGGGCATTTTTATTCTTGGTCACTCGGTTTTTTACCATCTTCGAACAGAACAAAAAAAAAATATATATTCTTCAGTGACTTTTTAATGCATATAATTATATATTGTTTTCATTACAAAGAATCGTTGTATTATTCAAGTGTAACAAATATATAATATAATATATCTCCGTTAATGATCTAACGATAGATCCTTATCGTTATTACAGCACATTTTAGTTGAGTTTTGTTAAGATGTATTATTTGTATATCTAATGTATAATATGCTAGATGCATGTTTGTCCTCGTGTATACTCTGCCATAGTGTCATTGTAATATACATTATTCCTCGACAATATTTTATCGAAATGTTTGAATTATAGCGACTTTTCGCACAAAGTAATTCTTAATTGTAATAATTATTATTATCAGTATTAAATACATCAAGGTCAAATTAAGAAAAAGTCTAGTTATTATGTGTAGCGACTACAGCGGTAGTGGTTTATATTTCATTGTTATTTAAATCGAATAGCTATCTAAAACGCGTATATATTTTTATACCTATATCACTATTATTATAAAATTTTATCATTTTAATAATAATTATAACTTTGTCATTTTTTTAACTACTGATTAATGTAAACGCATACCAATCTATACATATATACTATATAGGTACGTACAGATATTTGATACGCATTATTGCGATCGGAAATCGACTTGGAGTTAAATTTCTAGACACGTGCGCCCAAATATGTATGAACTACGCCCTTTTCGAAGCTTTTGTACGTTCTGTTTGAAAACACAATGGTGTTATTGTTGAACGTGATTTACTGTTGATTTTTTTCTTCTTTACTCGACGAAACACGTGAGTTTGTGTCTTATGACCTACTGTAGTGTTATTAGATAAATAGACAAACAAAGTGTGTAATTAAAAAAAATAAAGCCTTCTAATATAACCTGTGCGTTTTAGAAATATTTGAGCCGTTAAGTAATATACGTCATATTGTCCTATAAATTATTTATATTTTGTAAATTTAAATACTACATTTTTACATTTTACCGTCGACAAAATATAACTATATTTTTAAATATGATATGATTTTGAAAAAAATAAAAATTTCATGATGAAATAAAGATAAGCAAATTATTAACTAACAAAATTCTTTGCAGGTATAGGTTTCTAAAATTCTTTGAACACACGAGAAAATAGAGAAAATAGTGGAATTGTACAATTATAGTACTTCAGCATTTTATAGCCTGCAGAAGGTTTCAATTTTGAGAAATCGTCGGTATTTCCAAAAATAATTTAATAACAAGCAATATTGATATCTGTTTTAAACACTTGTTTTAAATTATTTCACACAAAATACAATTTTTTGCATAAATATTGTTTCAAAAATTTTAACTTTAATCGCAAACATTTAGGTATACAAGCAACTATTATTTATTAGTACCAGCTATCTAAGTTCTTAACATATAGCAACATGCAGATTGCAGGGTTCGTCGTTTCAAGTTTCTTTATGGATTACAAAATAGGTAAATTAATTTGTCCGCGTGTGCCAACTATGTAATCAGAGCCGTTTGTAAAATATATGTATATTCTCATAATATTATTTTACGATTATCTTGATAACACCGTTGTTATAATATGCCACCATACCAGGTAGATGTCTTTAAGTTTATTTTATATGTTTCTGTACTCCATCACGAACCTACGGCCAATGGAATGTATCATGATATTATACATACTACATACATATATAAAGTATATGTGCGTCTGTAATGTACCTATATATATTCGGATAAGTACCACCTATAGTCTTTCCTACAGTCCTATAATAAATGTTAAATTATAAACAAATCTTGTAAATACTACTGGGATGTAGGTACTTATTTGTTTTTTTTTTTAATTCGAATCTAACGACCTATAGTCAATTGATTCGATTACATCTACGATACCGATCTGTTTATTTTCACGATGTTTATCAAACTGCAGACTATCTGAGCGACAAAGACGTTAAGTTAGGAATGTACCTACCTATTGTACCTATTAAAATAGTTAAGTTTTTAACTATCGATGTTTAACTGATGACTAATCGATGTTTATCGATAGTGGTATTATTGAATAGAGGTGGTATTAAATTTAAATTTTTTTTTTAAAATTTTTAAAAATCACAATGCGAAAAAAAAATAAAAATCATCTAAAAATGAGAAATGTATAAAAAATGAAAAAATGTAAAATAAGTCAAAATTGAATTTGTTACCTATTACATAAAAACTTTCTGTTGAAAAAGCTAAGTTTCACGATAAGTTAAAAATCAATGCGTTATGTTTTATATTATAGTATAACCTATAATAGTATAACATAATATTTTAATACTTATTTTAAGGAAATATTGAAAAGAAGAATGATCGAGACTATGATAGTGACGTACTGACGTATTTTTGGTGAAATTTCGGGACAAAACATATCATCCGATCTAATTTATTTTATTTTTTCAGTCTAGATATTGGCGATAAAAAGCTTATCAATTTTTAGGTCAGCGGGGGTGAATTTGTAACGGGGCCATTGGAAAAATAACATATAAATGATACACAGCGAGTCCCGTTACAGCTTATCACTTTCTAGTTTCTATCGCTAATATCATATACATATTTTGATAGTTACCTATTAGAAAAATACTAATATATTAGGCTATTTTTTTAAGGCGAGGGTGTCCAGACATGGATGACCCCTTCCCATAAAATACGTCACTGGTTTTATAGATATAACTATGTAAACGTTAAAATGTGCTTACAATAAAATTTGTATAACATTATTAATTATGTATAACTGCATAATATGCTTTTTACTACAGTATTATACACTCAACGATGTGTTTTTTAAAAAATCACCGTAGCACACTGTAAAAATATACTATTCCAGACAAAGTAGGAATAAAATATAATTATACAATTTTAATACACTTAATTTCATAGTCATAATATTTTTATAAGACAATGTTATAGGTACGTTATTATTATTTTTTTTACATCAAATTTTCTTTCTATCCTTTTTTAAGAAGGAAAATTTATTTTATTTATGAAACTCTGTACACAACATAGTGTAATATGCTATCCAGGGTGATTTACCATACATACTCACCCTCTCCCCAATGTTTTCCTTTAATAATGAATTAATTCAAATTCAGATTTTTTAAAGACATTTAAGAGACCATCTAGAGATGATTTATTTCTTCTTAAGGCTACTTAATACTTATAAGTTCTGCAGCAATTTACACTTCTTTTTCCAGATGAGTACCTACCCTTTTTTTATTATAAGTTGTTTAGTGGATCATTTTTTTTAATGAGTACCTACTTACTTTCCTACCTAATCTGTTTTCTTTTGAAAAATAGTTTATATCACTACAGAACATTATAGTACCTATTGGTATAAAAGACCTCAGAGATTTTAAAATATGGCCCTTAAGTATATTCGAAATTTTCAAAATTAAGATTTGAAATGTAATTGCTTTACTGGAGTAAAAAGAGACGTACTTACATGATTTGACTGTATAATACACTAATACAGTATACGAGTATAATGTTATGATATAATCATTAATTATCTCTTTCGTATACATATATTTAGTTTTATATTCTTTTTCTTCGAGGATATTTTATTCTCGTGTCTCCCAGCTATATATAGTTAGGCAATTGTGTACTGCTGTCGAAAAAAATCTTTTTATAATTAATGCATTATTTATCGTTACTTTAATGCCACTAGTAACTAAAATTTGTATGACGTAAAATCTCTATTAGACATAAAGGCTGTTATAATGATTATCACTTTAATAATTATTAACTATTTAGTTTGTTAATCTCCACGCTTATAGAAGGAAGACATATACTGTCTTTAGAGGAAGTAAAAGGATAACGTGAGTTACAAAGAAATCCCGGTAATCTGCATCATCTAGCAGCACGCGTGTTTTATTTTTGTGATATAATTTACCACAACGAAGTGGTTCACGTAAAAATATTATAACGCAGAAAAGTTCAATATAAAGAAATATTATGAAATACGACATATTATAACATAATATACGAGTATATTATTAAATTATTAACAATTTTAATAAATATTTGAATTCAACCGGTGCAATAATGTTTGTTGTCGGAGTGTCGAGCGATTCCAAAAGATGTAGGTTTTTATTTCTCATCATGTTATATGTTTATTATTATAACTTATAATTCATAAGTAGTTATTGTATACATCCCGTTATACGTTAAGTCGTTTCAACTTGATTTCATCTTATTGATTTGGTTTTTTGATCGAAATCGTCCCGATCGGTGTGTAAATTGAACGGAATGTAATCAAAACTTTATACTGCAGACCAGGAAATCTGAATCCACAGCTGGAAGACTCGCGACCAGGTGAGATAAATAGCCTAGTTCACGTCTGAACGTACCGTAGTGCTTGGCTGCAGAGGGCGGTGTCCGATAGACCGGTTATATTGTTTTATTATTTATTATATATTGTATTGGTATAGGATATTATGACCGGTTCTATTTCCAGTATTAAATCGTATCTATAAAATGCGGTTATCCTTTGTAGAATGCACTTTGTTGACCATGCACGCCCGTTCCGAGGCCGATACACCGTAAAATCATTGTGTATATAATATTTGTGTGATAATAATATTATTATTTAAGTTATCGCGTAATATATTTCTTCGTTATGATATGAAAATAATAGTATTTATGCAAATCGTTATTCCCGTAAAACGCGGAACTCGAAACGAGGTACCACATTAACATAATTAATATATTATATTAAATTTGAAATTCAGGTTTTTATATGGATCACACCTATACAAAACATAATAAAAATAATATTATGATGAATATTTTCGAGTTTTTCGGGGGAATAATATGGTCAGATTGAGGATATAATATTATTGATATTAGTTATGAAGGATCACGACAACCGACAGTAGCTAATAAATATTTAATATTAAATACTTATAATAGACACTTACAGTATGAATTTATGATATTGAATTACATTCAAAAACATACACATCACCGGCTATAGATTAAAAGTAGGGTAATTATTTAGGTAGGTAATAGATTCTAAATAGATATTCTATTACTAAAAACATTTATTATTAAAAAAAAATTTGTAAATTTATAAAGTACGCGAGTCATAATAGATACTTAGAAAATGTATTAACCTAATTCGTATGATCGACCTCAATGCCTTGTACACCTGAGCACCTAATATATTATTTTAGTACTACAGGGATATTTACAGTTAATTATATAGATTACAGTCAATTTAATTTACATAGTCAAGTTATGTTTAGTGCTACTGAAGATTTCGTTAGTAATTAAATAGGTGTAACACACAATATAATCAATGTTTAAGATTCGTTGAAATGATTTTACGATACCGTAAATCATCTAAACTGGTTAACCTTGCTTATAAATATTGTATTTATTTAGTTACAGTGCTTAGACCCGAAGAAAGTAAAAATAAAAAAAAGTACGCTGCATAAAAAAGGCCATATAACATTATTGCGTACCTATACCATTACATACACTTTTGTAAGAGACATTATGATAACAATCGATATACCTAGTTAAACGAAGTTACATAATAACATGTAACTTATTATTATTTTAAGACTTCAGCTGTGTGGTTATTAGCCAATTTTACAATTTTAATTATTTATATATAATATCATAGTATCATACTGTAGGTATATAACTTTTAAACAATTAGAACTGTTTATTAATAAACATTATACTCATTATATTTAATTATTCCAAAATTCCACTTTTATCGAGGTATTTCTTAAAATAAAAAAATATATCAACAAATACAGATACCGTTTCAAAATAATCACGTAGGCGTGTTTTTTAATAATATTGGTTTTATATTCGGTGTAATATATTTATGCGATTGTATACATATATTTATATGATTATAGAAACCATGCTAAAATTCGAGTAACTATGTAAGTAAAATTATTGTTCCCAACATTATTTTGTTTAAAATAATATATAATAATATACAGATTTCTATAGTTCTATTTACTACTGTCATAATAATTTGTATTATATTGTAAAAGTCAGTAAAACAGTAAAAAAATTAAAATTTAGATGCAAAACTAAAATATTATAAATTATATTAGTATTCTTCGTTTAATGAACTCACTTGTTGAATTTGTAGATTTTGTAAGGAGAAATGAATGTATTAACTTAACAAGGATGAGTGGATATTTTCTGTCTGTCATTACATTATAGGACTGTAAAAATGCTTTGATTTTGAACTTTAAGGATTGTTTTCTGGTAAATTTGCAGATATAGTTGTTACTTCGGGTGGTAAAAATTTCAAAAATAAATTTCTTGTACTTTTTTTAAATTTCGAAAAAAAAATTAAGTTAACATTATAATTTCTAGGTTAGACTGGTGTTTGACAAAAATGATTTTTTAAATTTTTTTATACTCAAAATATAATAACCGCAGATACTTGAAATTGTATCTAGGTACCTATTAAGGTATTTATAAAATCATTTAATATAATATTAAATATTATACTATGAGTTAAACGTGATAATATTTTTAAATTAATTTAACTCTTTTGAGCTATTTACAATTTTCTATTTTCTTAGCTTTTTTTCATAAATAACGATAAAAAATTGATGAGCGGGTAATAATGTTGAAATTTTAATACAAGGTTCCTAAAAAGTGGTTCATATCCCAATTAAAATTATCGACAAATTATAATTGTAATATATTTTTATGAACGTTTAAAGACAAAATTTCAAAAATGTACACATTATTTTATAGTTGGAAATTAATAAAAATTGTTCTATTGATACCAAAGATTTAAAAATTATCCACAAGTTTCTTTATATATTTTGATTACTATATAAAAAAAATTCTTAAAAATGTATGAACAATGAACATAGTTATTTTTTAAAAACATTTGAACAAAATTAATATGTATTTTAAACAATGAATGACGGTATTAGTTATTTATTTTTCTATAAATCAAAAACATATTTTATGGAGACTTAAACCTTTTATAAAAATTATGTTATCCTAAATGTTATTATACACAACGATATTTTGATTATTTTTAAGATATTAGTATATTACTATACTATTTATACTATGGCCTAACCTAAACTACTCGTTATTTTGCTGTGATAATATTAACTGAAAGATATTATTAAATTTGGGATTATAAAAGTTAATAGGTACGATATGGTATAAAATATATATTATTATAATAATTTAATACTAATAATATAATAAAATAAATATTTTTGGAATAAGAATATCAATAAAACATTTAACATATTACCATGAAATATTTAATATGCTATAATTAAAGTGATATAGGCGATAGACCGTCTACGCTCAGAATCGTTTTTCGTATACAATTAGGTATATATTCAAATTTAACACATTCATAACAGTATTCTCCTCGACACCCAATGTTTAGTAGAGAGGTAGCCACTTCCTTACTTTTTTTATTGTAGTACTATCTATAAAAATAATCTCACCACGATTATTGTGAATACTATTAAGTACAATCATCAACTATTATATTTTAATTTCAATACACCCCGTTAGGTATGAAAATATATATTATTTAATTGAATATCTATATAATTTTCAAGTACTTTAATACCTATAGTTATTTGGTTACTTCAGTATTATTATATATAAGATATAACTATTAATATATTGTATATAATATTATATAATATTATATACCATTTACAATATTAAGTAAGTACAAGTATACTTATACTATAGTGCAACAAAGTATAAAATGTCAAAAGGTCAAAAGTAAACAAATATATTTAAATTATTAAAAATAGAAATACAGAACATATAATATGGTAATTGAGTGCTACAGTGCTAGTGAGGTTTTAGTGTAACAATTGAAAATTAAAAAAAAAAAAAATAAACATATTTTACGGCAATTCAAAAGTTTGATTATTTATTATGATTTTGACTAAAGGAATATTAATCATAGTAACCATAATAATTAGTATAAAGATTATAATAAATACAATAAATATATATTATAATTTATATTATTATATTTATGAATAAAAATATTATCACTGAATTCACACGGTCAAATCTGATAAGCATTTATGTATCTAGTATAGAACAGTTACAATTTCTATTTACAAAATAATCTACAATTTAAATTATTTGTTGAAGCATGCATTTTAAATTATTTACCTATAATGATAATTGATTATTTTTTTAATCATACTCATACATATGCATATACATGTGCAATTTATAAATATTAATAATTTTTAAACATATTTAATAGTTCATTTTTATTTTTATAATCTATGACAAATAATTATTATAATGTTTCTAGATGGCGAGGAAGTGTCTACAAGCTTGTATGGAGGGAATTAGCAGCCTATTTAATGGTTTATTTTGCTTTAAATTTAGCATACAGGTTTGCATTCACCGAAGCCCAGCAAAAGTATGTTACAACATTAAAATAAACAGTATATTAAACGGTATTTTAAGGCAAGAATTTGGATTGTTGGTAATTTCTGTTTGATACACGTACTTAAAATCTTATATAAGACGGATATTTATAAACAATTAGAAAATAAAGTGCTCAAATAGGTACTTATATAAGGTATTGATGATATACTTAATACCTAAATTAATTTATGATTATACAAAGAATTCTTTATACTATTTTATTATATATATTGTAATATATTATTAATCTAATAAGTTTATAATCACCAACATTCCAAACCGTTGGAACTATTCTACGAATCAATTATTATATTTAGAATCCACTATAAGGCGATAGAAATGTTAAACTGACGAATTTGTATTGTTTTTACAGATTATTTATAAAAATCCGGTGTTACTTGGCCGGTCATTCTGCAAGTGTCCCGTTAACATTTGCTATGAGCTTCTATGTCGGTTTGGTGGTAAAACGATGGTGGGAACAGTATAGGTTATTACCTTGGCCCGACACGTTAGCTCTTTTTGCAAGTGCGGCGATACCGGGGACGACAGTAAGTACCTATTTAATGTGATAAAAGTATAATATTATAAAATATGAAAACACAAATTATATATCAACGAACTATGTATCTTACTTCACAATAGTCTATAAGATAAACTTATCTATATACGTACCTATCTTTGGATCAACGGGAATACAGGACTTATACTTACAGAATTTACGAATTGTTAAATTTATTCATCCATCATAGCTTATGTAGCTACCAATGACAGTAATATAGAAATGACATACATTAATTATTTTTCTTTAAAATTCCAAACAGTCGTAAAATTGTTATTAAACAATTTTGTGATAAGTATAGCTCATATTATATGATCAATATAATTGTTATCATAACTACTACAAGCAAGCTAATATTAAATACTTTAAAATGACTATAAGAGTGTCTAAAAGACAGTGTTTATTTACTAGTATCAAAAATAATTCCACTAAAAACCTTTGTTTTTAAACATTTTACAACTACTAATTATATACTATATAGTTAAATTATTATTAATACTTGAAAGTAGGTTCGGTTAAGTTTTTAATTAATTGATTTGAAATACCTAATGTTATTTTTCTAAAGATTCTTATTTTCCTAAAAATGTCTATAATAACAAAAATCCTAAAGCTGTGTACGGTTTTATATTTTATTATAATTTCTGGTACCACTGATAGTAGGTAGGTAACCTATATAAACATAATCTAACCTATATATACCTATAGATTTTTATCAACTGTTAATATTTTTGCTTACAATAAAAATCTGTTAACTTCTGGAACGATCGTCTCCACAATAATTTATATATATATATATTATATCGTATTGATTATGATATATTATTTTAACTTTAAGTTGTTTATAAAACACCGTAAGTTTGTTCATAAAATTTCCTACATTTTTAAAGCGCATTTGATTATTTGGCTTCATGCATATTTTAAGGTTTTATTTTATATGTAGGGAATCTAAATCCTTAAAGCACTAACTCATATCGATATTATTTATTTCAGGATGAGAGAGGGCGGTTAATGAGGAGGAACATAGTAAGGTATGCAGTACTGGCATATGTTATCACTTTGAAGCAAGTGAGCATAAGGGTGAAAAAACGATTTCCCACATTACAACACATCGTCGATGCCGGTGAGTACTTAATTTTGATGTGTACATAAAACTGCAAGACGTGCCGTCTGAATATGTAATTAAACCTAAGTAGGTACATAAACAGTCAGCGATAACCTACATTATAATAAAATATATTATGACTACTATGTTATCAAATATTTTAAATGACTGAAACATTGTTTATTATCGACTGGATTAATAATTATCTCTTCGCACACGTGGTGCCAGAGCCTTAACCGGTTTTATTTTCGCACATAAGACTAACCCAGAACCTGTTGAATATCAATTTATTCAAAGAATGTTTGACTGTTACGGGTCTCGAAGTGGTTTAGATTTAAGAATTGGATCATTCCGTAGATTTACATTGATCAGATTGTTCGAACAGCCTTTTATTTTCTCGATGTAGGCATATCTATATTATAAAACCTGCGTGAGAGACATATTGTATACTGTACGTCATTCATCGTTACTAATTTTCTTAATAACCACTAGAGCAATTTTTAGTCGTACATTACGAGTGTATTAGCATATTGCAAGTATCTGACCGCAAAAACAGTTTTGCGCCTTTTGCACATTCGATGCCTGAAGCTGATTTCGAAGCCAGAGCATAAATCCACCGTGTTAAAATGGAAATAATATTATAAATAAATATATGGATAGGTTACAAGTGATTTGTTCAACTAAAGAACTGGGTGCCGGGTGGTAACTACGATTATTTTCAAAGTTAATTTTTGTGTATTTGAAGAAAACTAATAGTTTATAGTATGTTACAACTTGATGTATTAGAAAAGATTAATATTTCTATGATCATTTAGACTATTTAATGTTATAATACTTAATAACATTAATCCTATAGTAATATGTTATTACGTATATACATTGTTTTCTTCAAAAATACAAAAATTGACGGAAAATAATTTTTACAGTCGGTTAATATGGATAACCCTGTAGAATGCGTACAGGATAATATTTTAACAATGCTCAATGGTGGTAGGTAGGTAGTGTTTGTGCTTGCAAGGCTACAAACAATAGTATATAATATGTTAGATACACTCTATATAGATATATACTACTGGGATGGGATCGTTACGATTGGATTAGTTTTGACAATAACAATGGTCAACTGACATAAATTTATCGTGTCATTTTTAATTCGATCACACGTCATCGTCGCACAACAAATATATTGTATTGCATACTCGTATATTACAAATGTAAAACACACAGAAAATAATACAATGTTTATTCAATTATTGTTACGGTATGGTCATATAACTTCATCAATTAGTTGTCGTTTGTTATTATAATACGTCTTAGTTTCTCTCCACAAAGGTATATCTACATACTTATATGTGTCACTCACTTCTTTAAAGTCATCAATAAAAGACTACGTCAACATTTGAGGCAAAGCTTTCGTTTGTTAATTTATTGATTTCGAATCAAATGGGTCTTGAGCCTACGAAAGTACCCATAATACCAACCCAATAAAATATACAAGTATAATCAGTATACACGAGTTCATTGTTTCATTTCCGTGACCTTTGAATCAGGGTGTGACGTGTGTGCATATAATAATATTATTGTTGTGTACAAAATCGTTTCTAATACATGGTGAATTATAATAGATATTATAATATTATATGATGTTAATAGAAACAAAGTTTCAAGGATTTTCACTTCCGAATTAGTATCTCTTAATGAATGCGAATTTTGAATTTGTGCCAATGTTATTGTTTTACAACTACCTAAATATTGTACTCTATCATTTTATTTTTGTCTATCTATATAATTTTGAATCAACTGTTTATTCTTGTTCTATTCGAAACTTGCAGTTTATTGTTGTGTACTCTATACTAGTAGGTATTTGATTGTTCGTACACTTTGTTGTATCTTATTTATGTACTATTAACAATTAAAAATATTCGAGGATTATATGGTTAAAATATTTTTTGATAATAAAAATATAATATATTATATAATCTCCACCAATCGACCGTTTGATAAATGACCGTGCGAGTATGGGGTTGTGGTTAGGGTTGGAGTCGGGAGGTGGGTCTATGTTGTTGAACGTGTAACGAACTTGGACATGACACAGGAATCATGTTGGAGAGCGAAAAAAAAATCGTGGAAATGATGGACGAGAGAAGCCCAATGTCCAAGTATTGGATGCCATTGGTGTGGGCGACCAACATCATAAACCGGGCTCGCAGGGAGTCGCTCATATCCAGCGACCAGGTGGTTCAGACGCTTCTCGTTGAGCTGTCGGACATCAGGCGCCGACTGGGTTCTCTGATCAGCTATGACACCGTTTGCGTGCCGCTCGTCTACACACAGGTCAGCATTTTGCCAATACCCTACCGACTATACCTATTTATATAAATCTATTCTGTTTAGCATTTTATCGTTCTTGTTTCATTTGTGTTTTCATTTCATTATAAAACATACATCTTGTTCTTCCCTGGTCACCTGCTGATTTTATGTTCTCATTTCTTACGAATAATAAATTGCGACTGTTCAAAAAGCATACAGGTACTCGTTTGATATAATTTTTTTGTTGAACATTTGTTGCTAACTTCTTCGTGAGTTTATTATGAAATAAATTAATAGATAATAAACAAATTTTAATATTAATAAACTCAGCAGATCTCTCGGGAAAACTTGTCATGATATTCATTAATAATTTAACTTATTAATAACTGTAGTTATTTCATTTGTTTAATCGTAATAGTAAAAGTGTTGATTTCTTGGTGTGACATTATTTATATTCTTTTTGTAATTCATTTTTTATTAATGTTGCTTAAGCTTTGCATGTGCATGTAAACACTAACAAAAAAAAAAAAAAACCGCACGTACACAATCTTTTGGAAATCAGATCCTTAAATATTAAGTGCATGATATATTATAATATATTATATATTATTATTTATTATTTAATGTTTACCTACGTCGTATTATATTCAAAAGAATACTGATGATCCTCTAGACTCGTCAACTACATACAAAAATGTACATCTAAGGATCTAAATTAATATAATCACAGTTTTGTCAAACTCAAACAGCGAAATTATGGCATATATATTACGTTCTTCAATCAGAATAATTTTGTATTATTATATTCTATTACTTATTACCTACCAAATTATAGTTGGTTTGGCTTTATGGAATACATAAATTAAAAATATATATTATACACCAGCTATTTCAACTGAGATTTAACGTTTGAATTTGAATCAGTGTTACACATAATAAGCTTTAGCTTTAGTATTGATACTTATATATATATTATGTGTGTGTATATTATTATATGCACATAATAGTACCTATGTGTTATCGCCTTAATTATGTACTTATACATAATGATTTAAAACAATACAAATACCACTGTATATAATACGTATTAAAGAACTATATATATATATTATGTACACCGTAGTACACTCAGATATATGGCGGTGTACATACATACATATATATATATATTACAATATTACAATATAAGGATAACCCCGCGTGTAACATCAGAAAGGTGAACGTTTTGCATGGCAGATAAATTTCACCTGTCACAAGATGTGTCAGGCATGCAAACGCGAAATACTACAACAACAACGACAGTAATATAATATAATATATTATTATTTTATATTTCTTCGAGAATAATTAATAATAACGCCAAAAAATCACACCGGTCGCGTCCGAGTCGGATTTGGGTATTGTCAGAGTGTGCAGCTACAGCAGTCATACACTCATATAATACTTGACGTGTTCGTTAAACTCACGTCTCGCGTCTCACTGTTCGTCTGCAGCAGCAACAGCAACAGCGACAGCAGCAGCAGAAGATCAATGATATTCGTCATTATAATATTACCTATTATGATTTATCGCTATATAATATAATTGGCGCATGGTGTTTATCAATTGTTCCGTACAATATACAAATAGTTAATTATCCCGAATTGCCCGATTACGTTGTGATGTGTACGAGTACTTGTATACAATTTTATATATAGGCACACATTTTATTTACCTATATTAGTTAGTGATTATAAGTGCACACTGCATACGTAATCTAATTGCCGGGAGAAAGTGTAGTACCTGCCATGACTATTGGAAGAGAGAGAAAGAGAGAGACAGTAATTATTGAGAGAGGGACGTTGTTTTAACGTAGAAATATTTAACTGTTGCTATTTTTATACTTCATAATTTTTTTATTTTTTTATTCTACTTAATATATAGTTTCTCCGAGCGAAATTATTAATTATTTTATTATTGCATACCAGTGCAGTGTAAATTTCATTCCATTAATAACTATTGCTACTGATTTCGAATTATTGTTATAAATACATTAGTATTAAAATCGTAACCATGTTCGTTGTCTTGCACTTTTACCGATACCTATACAATACTATAATATTATAGTATCAATGTATTATATAAACATATTCTCTTTAAATAACCTTATGTACTACACGATTTTTAAATATAGTATAATCTGTTGTACAGTTGATGCAAGAGCAGTAGATTCTATTTAAATTTATGTGCAATACCCCTATAAAATATGTACATGTAGGTATGTCTACAGCGGGTATATCTGTGGGCGTGCAGTGCATTTTGCATTTTGTAATTGCAGTAAATTATTATTCTTTTCGGATCTTCCCGTTTCATAAATTCGACTTTCGTAAAACGTTTGTTATGTAAGATATAAAGTACCTGTAACTTATAAAATATAACGACGTGATTAGTTTTAGAAAATTCTGACCAAATGTTTGTTAAATCATTTTACCCAAATAATTTTCAACGACTGTCTAAAGCTAAAACTGTCTTTTAGCTTTCCTCCTCTAAATTTTATCGATTATAAACATATCACTGTTCGGCAAACTATAAATTATAAACTATACGTATGCGAAATTATAATAACGGCTAATATTGTATACCTAATAATAATAATAAAAAAAAAAAAAACGTTATCCACGACGAAACGCATTTTTTTGTTGAAACATGATGGCGGGCGTAGGTTTGATGATGGATAGCGAGAAGGTGATATTGGAAGCTGTCGAAGCGAAAACTGCGATGACCAATTATTGGATCCCGTTGACTTGGGCCACCAACATCATAAATCGGGCCAGAAGAGAGAAACTGATATCCAACGATCACATGGTACAGACAATACTGTTGGAGATGTCCGACATGAGGTACAGGCTGGGATCGCTGATTGGTTACGATAATGTCAACATTCCCATTCTCTATTCACAGGTCGGTATATTATACTACATACAAAGCAATGTGCACAATTATCCAAAATTATTATATACGTGTTATCACAACGATAGGTTGTACATTGTACCCGGGTGCAGGTGTTTTTGCATGCATTTCTTCTGTACTGCAATTATTGTTATCTAGTGTATAGAGTTAACACATGATTTAAGTATCTTACATTTTACATTATTAATATTATAGTCTGAGCGCATTCATATCATAATATAATGTGTATTAACACCGTAAACGTATACTCGTATAATATTGGCTAGCTACCTACTCTTCATCGTTGCGCGACAAAAAATGTCTTAAACATTTTTTTCAAATGTTTTCGTATTTATCTATATTTATTGGTCGTTTGGCCATGCGCGTAGGTACTCTCTCGCATAAACGTCGATTATGTATTTATCTCGTATATTCTTTGAGAAACCATTTTATGTATTTATGCACATATATTACTACTGGGTCACGATTTACCAAAAAAGAAGTTAAAACACTTAAAACCTATGTAGATAGGTACATATTATACCACCTATATAGGTAAAGGTATGGATACTTCCAACCAAAGTCATTTCACGTAAGATATGATATTATATTGTAATTATTATACTCCAACCAGAGACGATCGTAGTAACCTTGGCCGTTCTACAGTTATTGTCGATTCTGCCTTCGGCTTGTGCTAATTTTTAAGTTCCTAATACCTTGGCAAACCAACATAGTACCTTTTTTGCGTTCCCAGTAACTCATAATTATCACTTCGCTAATCATACGATATTACGTCATTATATTTAGTACAGATTTTATTAATTAATGCCATGTTAACCTAACCATCATAAAAAATATAGATGCCTAGGTGTTTTATATATTTTTATACAATGGCATGTTATTTTTATTACCTTTTAATATTTAATTTTACAAAATTGTATGAACATTTAAATGAACTAATAATACTTAAAAAAATATTGCATAAGTAATATAAAATAAGGAAGTAGAATTTCCAATTTTAGTAGTGATATACTGATATAATATAAAAATGATCAAAGCTTCTGACCATGTATATTTTAATTTGAATAAAATTTTTGAATTTTCATAAACCTGTATGTTAAATTTTTTTGTAATACGTTATTCTCTTATACTTAGTGTTTCTTAATTTTTGATTAGTTTAATAATAATGTGAATAATAAAGTCCACGATTCATATGTATTATAAAAGCTTAGATCGAGTTTATTGGTTTTACACTTTTATTTATTGAAATATAGCTAATAGGTAAACTAAAATTTTAATATTATAAAATTATAAAACTATAAATTATAGTTTAAAATATTAATTTAGGTTAATATTAAAGTGCTTAAAATTTCATTATAATAATACATATAGTCAAAAAGTCCTGTGCTTAATGGTACTTATTATACATTTTCGTCATTTGTCGACCTCAACATTTGTATTTTATTATATTGTCATTGACACATATATTTAAACTTATAATAATACTAATAAAGATTATATTTTGTGTAGGTGTTTCTAGAATAACCAATGTACTTATTAAATAATATACAGTAACGTATTGATTAAAGAATCAATAACGTATTCAATTTACGACCCTATTTAATTTTGAACAACAATGTATTCTGATCATGACTATATAGTATACGTTATATATAATAATATATGATAATCAAAACAAATCAAGCTGTTCTAAATATGTAGACATTGAAGTTAAAGTTTAATAAGATAACAATATTTAATTTATTAAATTTTTTACGCAATTGTATAATAATTTTAGTACGAGTTTTTCCAACGACCAATAATGTACCTACCGGCTACCAGTTTACGTAATATATTATAATAAAATAATGTATAATAATACATTAATACGTGTTGTCTTATATAATCAACGATATAAAATACAAGTGAAATATAAGTTTACAGAAACTAGGATTATAATACCTTGTTAGTTAGTGTTTGTACCTAATAGTTGTTATAATTATTTAAATAATCGAATTGAATATAATATTATCATGGACAATATGATTTTAAAGATTTGCTATAAATATAATCCATAAGAGTATATGACACGTTTTGATTGTATAAGGGTTGTTGTAATCGTAAATTACATCCGTAAAGTTCCTGTTTTATATATTGTATTATAATGTATATATAATATATATTACATATATATATTATTATTATTCTAATTGTTGTTTACGATTATCTTCGGTCTCGCCGATTTAAAAGCATCGGACCATGCAAGGCTGCAGCTTGATGCCCGAATGCACTGTATGGAAAAAAAATACAACAAATGTTACCTAGCTATATTAGCTATATTTAGTTAGGTGTATATTAATTCGAACCGTTGAATATCGTTTACGGAAACAATGCTGCGATGTTTTCGAGGGAAAAAGTTGCAAAAAATCGTATACACGTAAATTTTGCAGGTATATACTCTACAACAAAATATAACAATAATGTGCATAATACAGGTATTTGGTCGAGTGATTATATTATATCGGTATCACTGGTGTAAAAATCACCTTGACGGTATAATTTTTCCATGATCATTCACACATTATGTATATAATACTAAGTATAGAATATATGCTACAGGTAACAAGGTACTAGGTAGGTACTTTATGGGTATATTGGTATATAGTTAAATTAGGATCGGATCTGGTGCATTATAGTTTATATACATTTTATATCCTAACTTCGGTACGAGATATATTATTATTCAGTCATAGGTACTATGTAGTATGTACCTATAGTGTACATGGGATTGACTGGAACTGATCAAATCAATCTCGTTGGCCGCGATACAATAGATGGGTGGATAATGATAATTATATAGTACCCGGATTTGAATGCATTTGCATATTATTTTTGATGTTGATACATATTAGAGCAGTGTTTCCAACCTTTTTTTCACTGAAAGCCCCTTTTAGATTTTAAAAATCTCATACCCTGCCCCCAATCAATTTTTCAAAAGATTAACATTTCATTTTTTAATAATAAAAGAAAAAATATAATTTATTAACATTTTAATGCTACAATTTAGTTAATTTTATATTTAAATACTTACTATCATTATGAATAATAAAAACGTAAATGATATATGAGCACCCCCTTTAGCGTCCCCTCAGAAAAACGCCCCCTTTAAAATTAAAAATACCCACAAGAGGGCGTTAGCGACCACGTTGGTAATCACTGCATGCTAGCGACCATGTATTTATGATGTATTGTGATTCAAAATACGGTATTCTATGTTTAGGATTGTTTTCACATATATACTTAGACATACATTTTTAGTTATTATAATTTTAGTTAACTAACAGCTGTTGACAAATGTCATATATTAATTATACCCACTTGTTTCTATTATTTATTATTTTTTTTTTTGTAGATAAAAAACTGAAAACTAAGTAAACGGCTGTGAACTAAATTCAAGTATAATATATTCGAGAAAAAATAATCATAAATAAGTAGCTAAATTTTTTCTTACAAAATAGTAACAATAATAATTTTTCTTTTTTTCTTTATCAAATGTTTTATTTGTATACTTATATATTATATATATATATATATATATTTATATCTATATAATAAAGAATAATGTACATTTATAGAATATCAGAGGAGCGTATTTTAATGTATGGGGAAAAAACAAAAAGCTTGTAGAAATGTTCTATAATAATCGAAAAGTTCGCTTAGAATCCAAAATATAAAATGTTTATTTCAATAAGTATTATTTGAAATGTACACTATCATCTACCTAAGACACAATTTTCAGTTACCTAACAACTTTTTAGTACACCAGGAAAATTCCAAGCAAATGCATCAATATCTCAGATCTAGTAATATACGTATCTTTATAATATGTATTATAATTTATAACCATTTAGTATAGTACGACTAATACCTACACCAAATGTTTAAAATGACAAAATCTTCGGTTTTCTTAATCGATGACCTACAAACAATTGTTTATTAAACGCAAAATTGTATAGACATTAGACATACTTAGGCTTATATATAATATTAAATTTACGAAGTGGTTTTACGTTTCTCGCGGATCGTGATTACCCGCGACGAACAATTTCGAGCGTGGTTACTGGTTGCCGCGAACCCCGAGGCAACCAGTTTCAAAGAGTCGCTACCATTCGTATATTAAATGCGTTCGGCTGTCGGCGGATAAGACGGCAGAATACGTACGTATTGTCTCGTCCAATGAACTCTAGCTATTATACGCGAAGCCGAAAATCGGATTAAATTTTACAAAATGTGAGCGAAATAATCACGTCACATAGGTATAAAGATGTATTTCTAACGGACACACAACTTATCGTCATTTTATACCCGATTGAGATACGCGCCTATGTAATTTAAACGCCTTGAGTTATATATCTATTAATATATTATTATGTTCACATTTTAGATAAATGGAATACGCGTTTAAAGAAATATTAAGTCAAAATCGGAAAATAACATTAGATTTATATTTGACAACCGATATTTATTATAATTATATAGGTAAACATTAAAGACATAACGTTACATTATTATTTTTATTATTATATTATTATATATAGTTTTATTGGTCCTATCTTATTTTCGATATCACACCAAGATTATACTTATACATTTTAACTATAATTTTTTTTCGAAATGTACGATTCTGAAGACATGGGAAATACTATCCACACTATCATATTTAACTCTCTAATATCTATATCGATTTTTAATTCATAATATTTTGTTTTACTATACCTATAGCGCTTAATATAAAATATAAATTGATATAGAAATATTGAACAATTTTACCGAATTAAAAATATTATCTGAAGGAAAAATTAAATATTTTTTTTAAACGAATAATTTTCTAATTTCTTGTTTCTTGTTTCACTCATAGGTTATAAATATTAGTGGTAATTGCATTGTTTATTTCTTCGAGTAATAATAATAACTATACGAACAGTAACAATAACAATAAAATATGACAGAAATATAATTTAGTATGATTATAATAGTCATTCATTATGATAAACATTATACATTTTATTGTAAAATTTATAATGTCATACTTATAGTTTTTATTTTTTACATAATCAAATAATATTTTAAAATAGATATTGAATTGATGTATTTAAAAAATATATTTATAAATTATTCACATGAAAAAATAAAAAAATATGGGTATCATTCATTAAATAAAAATTTACATTAACAGTTTTATTAAATTAATTAAAAACCAAAAAATTATAGTTTGATTCATAAAATTATAATTTCTTTTAATTATATTTTCTTTGCATAAATTTTCCATCATCTATAGTGATCATTTGTATTCACTGACCTTGTAGGGACTCATATAAATTATAGTTATTATTAATAACTTATTAGTTATTAAAGTGATATTTTCATATAACGTAGTATTATTTTAATAAGGGGTATTCTGGGGTGACTAGTAAGCAATTGCCAGTTTCTCTAGACAATATAGCTAACACACAATTTGCTATGGTTATAATTATTACTTTAAAGAATACACAATTCATTCAAGTTTAATTATTAATCTATTTGATAAAATGTTGGAATTAAAATAGTGATTTGTTTTACAGCGTCTACCAATTTATATTATATTATGCATGACTAACGTGTGAAATTATTGAAAATACGAAATACAAAAAGTGGAAACGGCCTTGATGCTTGACGATTGATATTGAAATAAGTTTTTGTAAACCACAACTACTTGCATCACCAATATGCATTCATGTTTCAACAGACCGTATCGCGTAATGTAATTTTTTTCCAATATGATATTTTGCACGTGTTTTGAGCAGTCGTAATTATCGGTTGAATTTAAATTTGTTATTTTTTTTGCAACGAAAAACTAGGAGTTTACCGTCAAAATACATTATTATTTATCTATAGAAACAATCGTGAAAGAAATATATCCGGTAATGTATTAATTATTTAATATATTTAATACAGTTCTATATTATAATTTATAATATACATGTTTTAATAGAAAATGTCAGATTAAACGAGTATACGGTTAAAGAGCCAAACATACTAACACCTTCATCGATCATGATAATATGCATAATAAACTTATTCTTGTTTTACTGTTTTATATTATAATACGAGCTTCTTATATTTTATTATAGGTATTTGTACCCATATTTACTCGTGGTACGCTCGTGTATAGTATTTATTTTGTAGTTCGTCATCAACATTGTATGAATTAATTATAATACTATATACGAATTTAGCGTATAAGTACCTAATATGGTTTTAAAGTTTTGTAAATTATCAATTTTGTGCGACAGGTGGTAACGTTGTCATTGTACGCTTATTTTGGTGCCCAGCTTATTGGAGCTCAAATGGTAGAACCTCCACCAGATTGGGGTTTCAAAGATTTTAAAGAGTTCGATCTATACGTTCCAATCCTGACGATTATCGAGGTTTGCAGTCTTTGGTCATAATATTAGTTATTTATTATTAATTCTTAGAATCTTTGCAGAATTTGTATATCATATTATATTTAATAATTTTTGAACATTACAGTATGACTGTATTTAAATTATTATTATTATTTTAGTTTTGTTTCTTCGTTGGATGGCTGAAAGTGGCGGAAGTTCTTATAGGACCTTTCGGCGAAGACGACGACGACATCGAGCTCAACTGGTTAATCGACCGTCACATAAAGGTAAATATTAATCATCATCGTCAAAATATTATCATTTGCAAAACCAAAACTGTACAAACTGCAGTAGTAAACCGGAAATGAATAAGCTCAAAATTAATTCACTCAAAACATATTATTATGTAGATACCTGATTTAACTGTATCATGTATACTACTTTTGATATACCTAACAATATTTCATATAATTATTAATTGTATTTAAAAATTCTTTAAATCGGATTTATTTGACAGACGACTAATATTTTTAAAAATGACGTAACAGTTTTTTACTATTATAACTTATACTTATTTATAGGTTCAGCGTAAATCGGTTCGATAACGCTAACTTCATAAAATAATAAAAATACATATACATGAATATTAAAACGTTTACACTCGGACATCTACCATCACTAAGCACATTATATTTGTAGAAACAATAACTAATATTAATATATACGTAGCCAACAAAAATTTCGACAATGGCAGCAAAAACAATTGAATATTATCGTCTAACATTGTCAAACATATGTATGAATGTAAATTTTTTTTTTAATCAAACGAGTTATTCCAGTTTTCGTTTAAAACAAAGTACGCGTACCTACAAATGCAAATTTTTTATATTATACATTTATTTTCTATCATTTTAAAGTACAACAATAGTTGGACGTTGGGCGACTTTCACATTTAGACTTTACCGTCCATTGAGACCAGACATAGGAATTATAGGTATAGGTACCTATATGAATAAGATACGCTTACACAAACAGTTATAACAACAAATGTTTTCCTTAACTGACGAATGAATGTTATTTGTTTTTTTTATTCTCGTTTGTAAATAATTTAAAACATTAATTACAAGACATCGCGATTCGCTGGTTGTACAATACACAATATCCGCGGTTTTCGTTTCTTTTTTGAGGTAAGCACATAAGCGTGACAGAACAAGAGGCCGCACTATAATAATATTATAATTTTTTTTTCGTTTTAATCGTTCGACCGGTATTGTTGTAATGCCAAACTTAATAAAGTTTTAATTAGGGTCAAGGTCATTAATATTTTATTAACAATTATAACTCTTTGATACTTTAGTCATACAATTTAAAGATGTTTCAAAATGCTTCGTATTCCTAAATATGGTATTGTGTTTATGTAATCCATAATATCGAGACACATGATCATTGGCCAAGTACATAGTCACAAAATGTAATGTTATTGCGTAATTTGTTTTGTTTTTTTCTTAGAGTTAAATTTTATTCAATCATAATATCGTTTCGATTACCTAGTTAATTTAAATAAAATGCACGTACCTATACATTTTTAACTCGTTTTAAAAACGAGCGGAAGTACATATAAATTGAGTATATTAACTGAGTCGCCGATAGATATAAAATTATTAATACATAGGTACCTATTATATATATTTTTATCTTTAAAAGATCATTATAATAACACATTCTTCGAATGACTCAGAATCTAAAATAACTTATTAAATTATTGACGCTATTTATAAATCACTGTTTTACATAATATATCTTCGACTGCTTTAGAAATGTATTTTGAATAATCGAAAGTTGTAAAAGTGGTTAGTGCTCGCATTATATAGTAAACACTAAACACATTAAATTTAATTAAAAAATAATTGTTACAAATTCCAATACTACCTATAGGTAATATTTTCATTTTAATTTCTAAACCGCGTATACAAACAACTCCCTACTCTCTATACTTTTCTGACATCTTAAAGAATAATTTAAACATTAAAGTTTTTGAGTGCTATATGTGCTATAATGATACTTTATTATTATATTTATAGATTACCTATCAAAAAATCTCTCATTTTTGTAAGCAATGGTTAAATTGGTTTAATAAAAAATGTTAGTACTTTTCTTAACAATTAAAAAAAACAAACAAAAACATCGCATAAAAATGATAATAATCATAATTAAGCATCAAAGTCAATTTCGACCATTTTAATTTTTTTTTTTTTTTTTTTTTGACGAGGTTTAGGTATAAAATCTGTAGTTAAGATTTGTAATTTTTAGTTGGTATTGTGCATTTTAATATTTTCTATATAAAATGACATTTTTCAAAATATTTATAATACTAATAACAAGCGTTTTACTTCATAGATACTTCATTTTACACTATTCTACTACGATAAGACATGGTTGATATTGACTAATAAATTAATTACATGTAATGATATTGAAAAACATTAATTTAACTAACCGAATCGACAAAATAATATTCCATAAAAAAGCCAACTTCAGGTATAAAATATGACGGGTCGTCATCCGTCTTCCACGTTCAGAATCGTTTTTTATATTAAATTTTAATACATTCGCTACAGTAACCTACTCAATAAGACCAAGTACTTGAAATCTAACATACAGGAAATAAAATTTACCAGTTTATATTTTAGGTTTGTTTTGGTTTGTTTTTGGAAATTAATATTTTATCAATGAAACTTCCTCATTATCGTTATTTATGTACAACTATTTGAAAACGTAGACACCATTGTTATAACGTTATAACGTTATATTATATTGACATATTATCACAATTGTTAACAATTATTTCTAATAATAAAGTCACAGTGTAAAGTTTTTTGCTAAGTTTCAAACCTGCAACAATAATATTGGTGAAATAACAGTATGTTAATTTTCAATACCTACTTAAGACAGTTACCATTATTATTATTACGAGTATTAACAATATTTGAATGCGTAAAATATGTAAAATTTCAAAAAACAACAGGTCAATAAGTGATCTAACTATTATGTTTTTTTTCAAAAAACTTCAAGTATTGCTAACTGATAGCACGACGAGAGCTGATAATTAAAAAGATATACATTATTATCAGTCATGAATTTAATATATTATTAGGTATTTATGTGCGGGTACATAGTTTTGTTGTTTCATTGTACAGACTTCAGTGTGCTTCAGTCAATGTACTACACGTTCATCTGTGATTTTTGAAGAAAATGCATTGATAAAGTTTAACTTATACCTATAATATATATATTGAAAGTAGGTACAATAGTGGTCAGTACAGATAGTAAGCAATTTTATAAGTATTTTTTTTTTGTCATAGCGATATTTTAAGTTTTGATGCGCATAAAATATGCTTATTATATTTTATGAACGCTTAAAGTTTTGACAAGTTTTCGAAGTCATATATTCATTTTACATAATTACTCCTCTTCTAAATCGTTCCGATTATTACAAATCTAAACTTAATAATAATATGTATATTGAAAATCACAAGAAAATAGGGACTTAGGTGTTGAACAAATATGGTCAACCCAGGGTGTAAAAAGTGCAAATATGGCCTTGAGTGACTGAATGTATATTAGGTTCCATTTCCGAGTTCGTAAAGTTCAAGTAAATTTTCATTAGATAAATTATTGTAACGGGTGTATAAAATTATTGTATATTACAAAGTAATTCTAAGTTAACGAGTCAGCTGGATCATATTATATTTCTAAATTTAGTCATATTCTATATATTATATCATATTATTTATATTTTTATTTTCTTGACTCGGCAGTTTCAGATACTACCTAATTGTTTCCAAAAATACGGTTGAGTTAATACCAGCCTACTGAAAAATAATATGAATAGGTTCATAGTGTAATTATAATAAAAATATAAAAAATATTTCTAAAATTCTACATAAAACGAAACTTTTTATTAAATGAAATATTTTTGTGAACAATAATTAAATTAGAACCAACATTATTTTATTCAAAATGTATTTCTTTTGTTGCCCGTTGAGACTTCGTAGTATGAAAGTTTTACTGCATAAGTAATAAGTATCTATAATCAATATTTGTCCACCAATTTCTTGTCTCTATAATAATATTCCTTTCTGAATTACAATAAACAAAAAAATCAATTTCGTTAAAAAATGGTGTTGCTTACTTTTTTTAAAATTAGAACTTTTCATTTTAATACCAATATACATAACTTGCTCAGCTCAGAACCTAAAAAAAAATTAATGGAAACAGAAAAAATGTAGAAAAACAATAAAACATATATTACCGTATCTATGCATGAAATTACTTTTTATTTTTATTTTCTATCATATCAGTGATATACGGGGAAAATGAGTTCAGTATGCGTCAAACCACGTATCACCTTGTATATATCTGCAATAGTATATAATACTTTATCGACACGATAAACATAATAATACATTATTATAATTATAATACAGCGCAGTATCTGCTTAACAATAGTACAACATGACTAATAATGCGTAGTTATCGCACGTACAAATTAACCACAGACGTGTATTATTTATTATATAAGTACGTGGTAGGTGTATATGTAAGTCGTATATACACGAGTAATGTGACGTATTCAATATCGTGCATTATCGAAACTTCTTTTGGTCCAAAAGATAAGAATAAGACGTGTTCGTAGGTTTTAGACGGAACTACTTAGATACAGGCGATACAGCATAATATTATACTGTAGTATTGCAATAGAATAACTATAATAATGATTAATGACAAAACTTCAATGATCAATAAACTATGATGATTGTTGTTAATTTATTTACGTCCAAGTAGACAATTTTCGACATAATACTATAATAGTACATTTTTAAAGTAGATATTCATAATAAACAAATATAGTTGATGTAGGTAACGTATTAATGACATTGATTATAATTTAAAGATAATTTTACCTAAGTTATACCTAATATTATGATAACAATGGTCAATGATAATAATATTTATGGAGACCGTGGAAGACGATAAACAAAATTTAGCAACGTTAAAAATCATGTGAACTTTTTCCATCCCTTTCGTCCTGCACTGTAGAGAATGCACCAAGGGCGTATTTAAGGAGATTGAGGGGTCGTTGATACACGATTGCGGACGGTTCTTATCGAGATGACCTTCTTTAAGAACATGATTACGGACGGCTAGAATACCTTGCGTATAGCTCAAAAATAGAAACACAGAAAATCAGTTTACGAATGAGTGCCATTAGATGCTTCCGAAAGGTATGTGCTGGTTTATAAGTGAGGTTGAAAAAAAAGAGTTATATAGACAAATTAAGTGAAAAATTAAGCAATCTTGTAGAGTCAAAGATGTAGCCGGAGTTCAGGGTGGAGGGGGGGCTAAAATTATGAATATAAATCGATCAAGAGTAAATATTGAACATAATATCGTAATATACTTACTAAGTACTAGTAAGTAGGTAGTATACCTCATAAATAATAACATATGAAAGTAAATTTTAATTCACCACATGTCTGGAAAATACTTGTGTTAGGTTAGGTTTTTACGTATACAATCATAAGAGAGTACTCTGGTTAACGTGAAATTTTCGGTAATTCTTTTATTTCGGGTCTTTTATTTGCTGTAATTCTGGAATAGGTTTTGCCCAATAGTTACAACAATAGAATATATGTATATTTACGGTCAAGGCACAAAAATATAAGGACTATTCTCAATCGGTTCGACTAAGCAGGGTGCCAAGTATAATACGACTATAGAAAATGACTCGGAGGTTGGATAGCACACCTATACGCATACACATCATAATAACAAAACAATATATTATATTATTTATTATTTTTTTTTTCGTGTACAGGCGGCATACATGATCGTAGACGAAATGCACGAAGAACACCCGGAACTACTGAAAGACCAGTACTGGGACGAGGTAGTGCCCAAAGACCTGCCGTACACAGTGGCATCGGAACACTACAGACGCGAGGAGCCCAAGGGGTCAGCTGATTGCTATAAGGTCAAGGAATCGGATTCGTTGTATGCGAATATGGCACCGATGCATCACATACACAGGAAGACAGCGGTGCCCGAGGACGTGTACGCAGACTACGTGAGTATAATATAATATATGAATAATAACAATTATAACAGTCGATACATTAAAATATTATTGTTTATATTTTGTAATTTGTAATTTATCGGTTTTTGTTATTATTATCGTTTATATATATAAACATTGGACAAGCGTGATCATCGCTTGGGTTCACCCCCTTCCTCGCCATCATCCACACTCCAATCAATCACTTTTATCCTTAATAATTGATATACTGATATACTCTTCTATCCGACTACGAAACAATGTTTCTTTTTAAGTTTCCATCAGCTACAGCTGCATTATAGCTAGAAATCAGTTTTATAGTTACAAATGACTAGGCCGATGTCCTGTCCGATCGTGATAATTGTATACCTACATGCGAATCACGTGCCACACCAAATCATCGCGTGTTAGTATTATCATTATTATTTCGCAAAAGTATTCGAATATATGCATAACGTCGCTTCCTCATTCCTTTACAACAGATTAGTTTTATATTTTCAGTGTAACAGTAAAACTTCCTATTCGTACACACTACACACATATACGATAATTAAAAACATATCAGAAATACACTGTATAATTGACTTTATCTCATCAGTCGATCATTTATGACCAACTTTCAAGACTTATAGAACTAACAAATTTACAACTACATTAAAACTTCTATTTAATAAAATATCACGGGGAACAAAAATAAAAATCGTATTTTAGAAGAATTCGTTTAATGAAATTAAAGCATAATTAACAATAGTTTATTTTTGGGTGCCATTCTATTAAAATCATATAATTAATTGAGAATGAACGTATTTTAAATCAACTGATGTGATAAATTATATTACAGCGGTTCCCAACCTGGGGTACGTGACATGATCTAATCTAATGGGGTACGCGAAAAAATTATTTTTCGTTTATTTATATTCTAAATTGATATTTGGGATACGTGAAATAGTGGTGAGAGAGGTCCAGGGGTACATGAATGAAAAAAGGTTGAGAACCGTAGAACTATCATGATGAAACATAGGCTCTAATTAATTTCTGCGTTGATCCATATTCCATACATCCTCTTGCATCGGTTAATGATGTATATTAAGTTCCGGAATCCGGAAACAAACACGTGAAATTCGATAAGTATTTTAAATACTTTTAAAAATATATACCTGTATAATATTTTAAATACTTCAAAATATTTTTTTCTAAATGATAAATCATAAAAATAACAATTCTTTACAGTACTACATTGCAATATTGTTACTGCTACAATAATGCCGAATCATAAATATACGATTGAGTCGGCCTGTCGACCAATCATATCGCGTGCTCTATTTACTTTGGAAGAGAGATAGCCCTTATTATCTACCTATTACTATACCTGTTTGACAAACTAAAATATATTTTCAAACCTTCGTGTATTTCAAATAACAAACCCTGTGCGTGTAAAAGTAATATAAGTGTGTTCTTACATCCAACACTCCCGTTGGGATGAATCGACTGCTCATCGTGTTGAGATTAATGAACCCGGACGGGTATAAGTATAATATACTAAATTATAAATTATAATTTATTGTGCCCACCGTGTTTATATTTTGATTTTGATATTTTTTTTTTCTGTACACACATGTTGGTATAATATGTGCGCGTACCTATATAATATTCGATCGAAGGTCAAGCAGTCGTGTAGGAATGCATATCGTGAAGTCCCAGGCCCACTACAGTTCACAGGTGGCGGCAGTATAATAGTAGTTCATACATATATGCAATAAATAGTAGTTATAATAATAATAATAATAATAATATGTATTATTGCTGCACTGCACTCGACTAGGTCGGTCCGATTACTATTATTTGTATTTGCTGTGTGTATACTGTACAGGTACCCTTCATTATACCACCGTCTACCTATCTCGTCGACGTAAATCTACAATTTAAAAAATCTTATATCTGTCTAAAATCTAAATATTTATTCTTTGTTTATCATCTATTTCTTCAAAATTTAATGTTGTAGTTACGAATTAGTTTTCATTCGATTATATTTTGTTAAATTATTAACATTATACATTGTAGTAAGGAACAAGAGACTTTTTTATTTATTATTATTATTATTTTTTTGTCGATGTGAGTTGAATTCACAAATCGACTCGTTTTCTAATTATGATTGCGCTTAATGCGCATGCGTAATCGTAGTAAAATCGTAGTAAAATCCTATATTCCTCTAATGAAATAATATATTAACCAATTATTATAATAATATACGTACAATGTAGATGTAACATGTACCCAGATAAAATACATGGGTGGCTTTTGAGAAAGCAGAACATACTCGTATGTTATATGCATGAATACTTTCGTTTATGTTTATAAAATGTTTATGAATGTAATCAAATGTATGACATATTATAACGTTGCAATAGTTTGAGACGCTTATCTCATATATTATATTTACGCGATTAATTTCTAATGGAAGACAATTCATTTAAATACCATACAATAAAAATTATTTTTATCATCATTCATTGTATGTTATAAGGTTTTAAATATTTACAAAACCATTACAATTTAAGAATACGCCAAATCAACTATGTATTATGTTATATATAATATATACATTATACTAATATTATGAGATGCTAGTTACTATGAGGGCAAGGGTAAACTGGTAGATATGCTACTCAGTATTTTATAATAATAAACTGCCCAAACTCATTTATTCCAACTTTTTAAATAATTAATTGTCTATTGACAGAGATTTTTGTTCTTTGAAATACCTACTGTTTGGGTATTACGTTTAGTATTCTAGTATATTCGTATGCGAACGTCTTATAATTGGACCTCTGAAATATACAAAATATGACGAAATAGCTTATTTAGTCATATTTAAAATAGGTATACCTACTGCCATACTGGTATGATCTCAACTTGCTAAGAATATTGTAGTCGGCAAAGGAATGTTTTTATTATTACTATATGATTAATTATAACATAAACCTGTCTGCGTTCTTCGGTAGACAAAACTAACAGCAGTCAGCAGACAGTGGGACATTGCACACATGCGCAAAACCAAGTAGATAACATACCAGTGCATTTGACCATGCTACCAAAACCCTTATTGCCATTATACCAGTGATCAAATCGTACACACAATATTTAAGGTTTTTGATTTCAATTGGTGGAAAAATAGTAATATCTATTATACCTATAAGATTTGCAAACAAAATATAACTTACATTAACAATACATTTTTTTAATAGTAAATTTATAATAATATTAAATAGTTAATAATTAAATGTACACTAGTAAATAATAAATACTAATATCTTTGAATATACAAATTTAGTTAGAGGCACTTCCGTGACTTTCAAAAACTACCAAAAATTATGATAAATGAAAATTTTTTTTTTGTTATTGTAAATAGTTAACATATCATTATTTACGTATTTTACATGTTAAAATAATTTCAAAACATATTTTAAAATACTACACTAAGCATAGGTATTGATCATTAAGTAAAAAGTATAGTTTCTATTTATAACAAAAAAATATATATATACCTATATATACTTGTGTTAATCAACTACTGAGGAAACCTTCTTTAATAATTTTTAGATTCTAAGAAGAGTGAGTAAATTAAAAAAAAATCAAATTAAAATTTAAAAAAGTTTGAATGATCATTCATTGTTACTGTTAGTAACTCTTGAAACGACAACAAAACATTCATTATTCATATGACGTAGAAATACATTTTATTTTACTTAAACCGAGATAAACATTTTAGTATAATTACCTATCATGGAAAATCTTACCTATTTCTTTACGATAAGCTACGAGTTTTGAAATTTTATTTTTTCGTTACTGGAATGCATAATGGTTAACACTTTGCGGAAACGAAGTACATATATAACGAAAAAACTTATTCAGTGTTACAAATAGGAATGAGTAACCGACAAAATAATCAATTAGCGATTGGTAATAACAAAAATTTCGTGAGAGAACGCGAAAACAATGAACGTATTTGTCAATAATTATTGTCTTCACAAATTCGCAGAAAAATAATTTTAAAATAGAGTTCGTCATTCAATGGAGTATAATCTTGATTAATTGTACCATTTAAAAAACAATATTGTACTTCAACTATACATTTTTTGTAATAAACTACATTTTAACTTAAATAATTGAAGTTTGATTTCGAAACAATTAATCTTTAATCCAATAAATTGTTGAAGGTTCATAAGTGAGAATAACTACGTTTGAAATTAATCATCCATTCATTTCGGAGCGGGATTGAACCCCCTGCGTCCGCTACTGGTTTCAGGTCATTTTGGTTTCAAATAAACCATTTTTTTTTTTGTTTTTGTTTTTTTTTTAAATTATTCTAGCTAGCGATTTTTATATGTTTATTATGCTACTATAGTAATAATAAAAAATTTAATTAATAAGAAACGTAAAAACCCAGATTTTGGACGGACTAAATGTTTATTTTAGATTATTTTTGTTTTCGTTATCGGGTTGTTTATTAAATGTTTTAAACGTTTAGATTATCGATTTACATATATATAAATAATAATATAATATATAGCCTGCAGTACCTGTCCTTTACGACCAGTATGCCTGTAACATCGGTATCAATCGTTTCAAAATTTAAGATTTAGTGTTGTAATTTGAAACCTCTGGTATAAAGTATGTACCGATCACTCCAGTTGATGTAAAGAGTTCGTTTTCCATGTATAAAAGTATTCTGTCCGATAATAGAGTCAGTTTCACTACTGAAAATCTATGGAAATACATGGTAAATAATTGTTTTTTAATTTAAATTATTATTTCAAAATTTTTTATTTATTTTTATAACTAGTTCATGTTAATTTTTGGTCGTGCTTTTTTTAAAAAATAAATATGTTTCTTTTTTTATTTTTAAAATAATCGTGTGCTTTTTTTTTGTTTATTATGCTTTAAAATCTAAACCCTATATATAATATATATTAGGTATGAAGTTATAATAAATTGATAGTATCTTTATGGATTTCGAGTGGAGGAGGAAAAACTATTTTGTCATATTTCCTATATTATATACTATAAAATATTTATCGATTCACATATTGAGAGACCGCCATGTCCAACAAGCTACAGCAGTACAGCAAATTATCACACATGTACGCTGCAATTCTGTATAAATGGTGATTATTTTATTACAAAATTCTCTATATTCCTTACCCTAATTTAAATCACTTGTAAGATTTTTATCTCTTTACTGCTATAGGTTATTGATATTAGATTAGAATTTAGGTATAAGGAAGGCGTGTGTTCTTCGATAAATAAATTGACCTAACCCTTTTTTTATTGTTAAGTTATTTTTAAGTAGATTTTGCTGTAAATATCATTAAGGGGACTGGGGAGTGTAGCTATATTATGTTTAGAATGCAACTAAATTATACCTTTGGCAACTTTGGTAAATAGGAGTCATTATTAATGACAGGTATGGTTCATATAAAATACCTTACTTTACAATTTTATATCAACCATGATAATATTATAAAAACGATGAGTCGTTTAATTTTAGCAAATAAGATATAATAAACGTAAAAAAAATTTTTCTAATTTAAAACCATATACACTAGACTATTTATACATATTGTTATAAAACAACAATATGTCAACTTATACGGTCCATCATTCATATCAAAAAAACTAATAAATAATATTTTTGTTTATAGAAATATGATTTTTTTTATTTTACTTAGTTTATAATAAACTATTAATTATATACTATATAAATACTAATTATAACTATTAATTGATGTGATTTTTTTTTTCAGGAAAGCGTTGACACGCCAATGGCCGAACGTCGTAAAAATTGGTTCCAGAGGCAAATACATCGGGTAGGTTCGATTAGATCATCGTCGACAACTTATTCGTCTGGTGGTCTATTCAATCGAACCAGGCACAATTCGGTGTACTCGAGCCCGGAAAACGGCTTACCCGTGTCAGCAGGCATAAATGGTCACAGTCACATCAACAGCATTAACGGGAGTACACCACATTTGCAAAAGATAACGCTGTACGACCGATTGTGGGGTAGAAAATCTATGAAAAGTCGACGAGGTAGTACCCAAGGTATTTATGGTTCCTTTAACCTTAAAAAACATATTTCTTTTTAACAAGTGGACCTCTCTGAATGCGATTTATTTTTAATAACTAAAAATACATCATAATATAGCTCAAAAACATTAAATTTGATATTTTGTTATATGCACATAAATTACATTTTGATGGCGGAATTATAAACTGATATAAGGTTTAAGAACAACAGTTATTTTTAGTAGTTCGTGAAATGAGTGTAATCAGTTATAAAATTAACACAAAATACAGTTATTTTTATTACCCTACTGGGCCTACTGACAGCGATGGTTCTTATATAATTACACGTTAATTATCAGATTATACGAATCATTTGATATTATTTAGGTAACCATTGGCCATTTCATCAATTATAATATTATGTGTGATATACGTTTACATAAAAAAATCGGAAAAACAATGATTAGGTGTTTGATATTTCACGTGTTTTTAAACGTCATCTATGAATAATGAATCGTTCTGAAGGTCGTCGTGTTAATAACTTGTTTGCTTATATTTGTTTTTATTGAGCAGAAATCGACAAAACGTGCGTACGGTTTTAATAATTTAAATACCTAGTTATTACTCGTGTGCGTCATCATCGTATCTCATTAGTCAAGAAAACCATATCAACGTGCGCATAGAGATATTAGCTAGGTATAAAAACTTTCTTGTCTTGTATATCAATCGCAAAATCTTATGTTACGAGTTTCGGAACAAAAATTACGCGGAATCATTGTCGTAATCACTATAAATCTGCAGAACTACAGGTTTTCACTTTTTTTTTTTTTTGCACTACACACGAATATAATAATATTGTGTCAGTCATTATTATATATTAGATAGGTACCTACATATGATAATGTATAGGCGTATAATAATATATTATATTGGGCACGTAAATTGCAGAACAGGAATTTTTCAAAATTTAAATACAAACCCAAAACCGCGATCAGTAATTTCACCAAAGGTATATTATACCCATACGTTTAATTTGGTTTTTATATGCAACCCACTCATCCATAATATGGACTATACCCGTATAAATATTTATTCGAAGTGATTTATTAAAATTTAATAAAAATTTACATATAAAAACATTTTTTTTTCAACGCATTAAACTGACCATTCATTTAATATTATATAGAGAATAACAAAATATATACTTTACCCATATAATTCATGTGTTATATACTTATATTATAAAAAATAAAATTTGTTTTCTACACACATTTCGGTAATAATATTAGGTAAATGAATGGTTTTTGTTTTCGCTCAACAAAATAATGGGTTTTTACGAAATACGAATATCCATTTTGTGTAGGTATAAACTGGTGACCGACATATATTATTGTGTTCCTACATTGCAAAAATATATAGAAGGAATATCTAATATGTGATTTAAATAGTTTCCAATCACTGAATCACGTGAACTTAAATGTATTTTTTTCGAATATTAATTAATAATTAGTGACATTGTGTTACAAATTTCAAGGCAGATACATCTCAGTGTTTCTTAAATATTGTTTATTTTACAAAAAGGAAGTTATAAAATATCTGAAAGTCTTGTGGAGCTAATGTATTTGGTTCGTTTAACGGCAAAGTACGATTTTTTTCTTTATTCGAACATGAATATTATTAAAAATTTGTCCGCCTCATTGGGCTTTGTGTAGATATACGGAGTAACGTTACTTGTATTCGCTCATAAGCGTTTCGCGTGATGTGTAATAATTATACTAATTCCTGATTTAATTTCGTACAAAATCAAATTTACAATAATATAATCGAAACAGCAATTATTTTGTACGTTTTAATACGTACGTCAACTCGGACACGCAAATACTTGAGTAAATATTGTAGAAATTGAACAAATTCAATTTAGTAGTTAATGTTACGAAAAGTGGAGCTGTCATATTTCTATCATATTTTAATAGTACTGCACTTTTAAAGTAGGTAGGTATAATACGCGCCATTATAACATAAACCGTGAACTTACGAGTTACAAGTAGGTATTCAAACGTCACGTGTAGAACATCTATAGGTCGACTTCTAAAATATCGAGTCTTGTATACATTTATAATAAAAAATAGGTACGCACGTTTTTAATTATTAGGTGCCTATTACGTTAAATACAGCAAATCGAGTTCTAGAAAAAAAAATTAAATCTTTATTATTTTTACATAACAATTGTCTGTATTGTTATTATTGTAGATAAAAAACAAAATATTTGATTAAAATTAATGAAATGATTAATTCGAGTCAGGTTAAATTAAATTTATTATATTCAATACCTACATTTTAATATTAAAGTCATATTGTTGAAGTCGATATAGGTATAAATATATAAATAAGAAAATTGTATTAAATATAAAATATGTTATAGTAAATTCCAATTCCCATTTAGATAAATTATATGATTATCAACTATTAACGTTAGTATCACTCCATATTTGCATAGCCAATATGTCCCTTCAACAATGCAACATTGCTGTCCAGTTTCCGATTATATAATATTATGATCGTCAAGTTTGTACTTAAAACTCATTTATAACAAGTCTATCACGTTTATAATTATTTGATTGGATATATTGAATAATGTCTGTTTCAAAATTTTACATTTTTTTTTTTATAAAGTAGTACCTAGTATTGTTTTTTTGTTAATACAATTAATATTTATAATACATTTTTCATAGAAATCGAATTTTTAAAGAACATTAAATTATAGAAATTAACTGTTTTTTATATTATAGTTAGTATTCACACATAGATTAACATTCTGTTAACACTTACAGTTTTTGAGCATCTATTTATCTATTAATATTTAGCATAATAATTTTCGTACACACATTAATTTAAACTTAAATACACCATTTATCCTTTTTGATATACATTAAATTTCATGTTATCCTCTAAACCTATGTTATGTACGACTAGCTATTTCGTATTATCTATTTTGTAATTATGATTTGTATATATGATATTTTATCACGAAGCACTTAAAAATATACATATATAACATTTAAGCTTATATGTTGTAATCTATGTAAAAAAAAAAAAATAGAATACAATAAGGGTATTTTGATTACTAGCTATGCGCGAAGGACTCTTAGGAATTGCAGTGGTTATAACACCGCTGTCATTCCCGTTATGTGTCTGCCGTTCCACATTTTAAATCAGTTAGTCGTGTATACATAATATAAGTAGGTACCTACCTATACATTACACAGCATACGCGTAATCTTAAGGACAATAAATATCGTACGTTTTACTTTTAGGTTCGAACAAGATTAATGGACAAATGAATGCCAGAGGAAGGCCTAGAATTCCGACACCAGATGTGCAAAAGGACGGTACCATCGATAAGGACAACAAACAGAATATGTCCGTCAATGGTTCTACTCAGCCAGGAACGTATCCGTCAGATTTGCCCGCAGTTGTACAGGTATAATATACAATAAGTCTTTATAAATATAGTTTTATTGGTTAAAAAATAAATAAATATGATGTACCCAAAATGGGACTGTTATCAATCGTATATATATTATTACACTGGTAAGTATAGATCCGATAAAAATGTGGTCGTACCGTATACGAGTCGGTTATTTAAAAATGCATATATTATGTACACGCTATTCAACTATTCAAGAGTTCTGCAGCTAAATAAGTGTCAGAAACATCAAATTTTAAAATAGTACTGAGTAGTAAGTTTCTAATAATTAATAACTTTTATAGAAATGTATCATTCGCATCGATCATATTATAAAAAAATTAGTCAAAATCAAAAAATTGTAACTATTTTTTTTTTAGTTAGATATTTATGAAACTTTTTTTGTTTTATATCTAAGTTTTGAAAATTGAATACAAGATTCTTCACAAGCAATTCATATTGAAACTATAAAATTAAAAAAATATATATAAAAACAAATATTTTTTATAGACATTTTAAGATTAAATTTGAACAAAATTACTTATTTAAATGATAAAATAATAATTTAACTAAATAGTAATAAATAAATTTTTCCCTAAATACCCGCCATGGCCATTATATATTATTAAATTCGTATTGCACACAATTAATATTAGGTATACGTATACCATAATACTTAATAATAAGTATTATATTAATCTCGTTCCGTGTTATTGACATTTTTTTTATTCTTTAAACAATATTTTAAAATAGTTTCGCTTCACCGTGTGTCAAAACTATTTATAAATCATCAACATTTTTCGCGAATTCATATAATTAAATCTCAGATTAAAACCATTTTATTGTGTAGAAAGTGTGTTTTTTTTGGTTTTCTAGTACTTAGTAGGCAACAATTTTCCAATGTATTATGCCATTAGTATACTTTGTATTAAAATGATTAACATCAGGTTGAAACGCTAGACCTTGAAAATCAAATTGTTTGATCACGTCCAAGTTTTTATAATATTTAAAATTGTTTTCAAAATATTTAAGCATTTAAGAAAAACGTAATTTATTAATAGGATGCTATAATCGTAGAAAATAACTAGGTAATCATACTAACATAAGTAACAATATAATATAACTATAATTATATTTATGATATAATTAAGTATGTAATACTAAAATTTTGATCAATCATTCAATACCTAATTATTAAAAAAATCTGAGCAATAAAAATTTTTGCAAATTGTTGAATTAAAAATTAAATATCCATTTAGTGTTGAAGGTTACCTAGACAAATGTAATATAAGTACACCTATATTTTATTTCCAATGCATGTATATGCAATAGAACTATTATTTTTCTAAATTGTTTTAGCCTATGAGGTACCTAGCATTCCCTCAAGAGTTGAGATCGTGTAATTTGTTCGGTATTAACATTGTTTAATCGGCTTCTGAAAAATTAAATCTATTACCTAAGGTTATTTCTTGCATCTACTTTTGTTTTTTACATATTTTATACAATAACATTCATAAGAAGTGTTAGATGCGTTTTTCGATTTAGATAACTCGAGTATATATTGCATTTCATTTTATTTGATTACCTAGTGAAATTAACTGGTAATACAATATTTATTATTTCTAGTTTATTTTAATTTTGGAATTTATAATTAACGAACATATCATAATTATTTTAATATAAGACTTGGCAATCGGCATGTTTATTGTATGATGTTTCTCAAGTATTGCATTTATGTCAAAATTAGAATATTATAATCGTGTACTCGTGTCAATAATTAAATTATTCTAAGAATAATTGAATAATATTTGAATAATTTTTACGACATAATAAATGCATTGATTCTGTTGGACCATTGGGGCGGGTGTTTTAAAATTCTAAGTGATATAATGAATCATCGCACATTAGCATATAATTGATTGCAAAACAGCAAATAAGTAAATAGGCAAATAGCTTATTCTAATCGGTGTTACGTTTATATAAAAATGGTCAGCATTTATCTGTTATAGTGATACGCTTAAAAAAAACTATTATTTTTAGGTAACTAAATTATGTAATTCTAATTTTGTTTTACCATACAGTAATAATATATAATTCATCAAAATATTACGAAGAACAATCGAGCGTAAAGGATACAGTGCGGTTAGATATTTTCTATAATGAAGTATTGTGAATTTTTTGTATTTAATTGAACAAATATGTATGTGTAAGATTATTATTAATCATATTTTAAAATGATTATCTTTTCTATTGTAAATTATTTAGCTGATAATTTTTCTACAAAATCTGTACATTTACAACATTTATATATTTTTATTTTGTTCATTTTGAGAACCTGTTAAACGAATTATACAGTTACGTGAATATTACGATAAAATAAGTCATATATTTTAGTAATTGTTTGCTAATAATTTCTATTCATTTTTTTTTAAACATTATTATTTTGTTAATGTCTACTACCCACTAGTTTTATGTAACTTGATTTAAATGACCTGTTTAAGTAGAATATCGAAGGTTTTTTAAATGACTCTGAAAATTATTGAATTTAATAATGAATTAACAATAAAATTCAATGAAATAATACCTAAACATATTCAAACACTTAATACGAGTATTATCTCACGGTAGATTCTTATTATTTATAAACTGTTATGGTTTAAAATCAAAATGAGTTATGTAACTGGATTTAGACCTAACCTAACCTAACTGGATTTAAGTTCACATAATTTTTATTTAATACCATTGTAGTATTATAGTGCCTTTATAAAGCATTATCATTTTATAATAGGTGATTTACACGTTTAAGTTAATTTTTTTTAAAATATTTATCTAATATTTGTTTATACTCAAAAAGTTGGTTTCAATACTTATTTAAAACATTTTCATGTAGTGTCGAGTGGACATTTTTACTAACAAATTTAAAGAAACTATATTGAGAAACTTGAAAATGATCTAATCAAATAATGTCGTACTATTTAAATTCAATGTCTAATTCATATAACGAAAGTGTTAGACAGAATATTTTCAGTTTTTTTTCGTTTCGATAAAAATATAATAATAAAAGAATAAAAATTACATCTTCGTGGCCAGGTGTTATACACATTCTTCGCTCCGTTCAGAATTTAAAATATTTCAAAAATGTTTAATAGCCCTCCCACCCTCTTTCTCATACGCTACCTATATTTTTTTTCTCTCTATAATAACACAATATGTACCTCTCTCTTTTTACTCGCCACACATCTTTCATTATTTGTATATAATACATAATAACTCTATAAACAACTTGGGGTGAGTCTACTGACTATACATCATAAATTCATTACGTTTCTCCATCTATACTCATTTCCTACCTATGCAGTAAGCGTATAATATGTACGCTTAAAAACGTATATAACCTCACAATTAAATACTGTAATACTAAGTTAAAATGAATATAATTCGATACTTTTAAGTTCTGAAATATCTATACCTATACATTTCCAATTGCAGATTTTAAAGTATAGTGAAAATATTATATAATAAATACGTAGTATAGATACAATCAAAAAATACTATACCTGGTGTGTATTTAACCCAAGATATTCATTAAATTATCATATTTTTCTTTGCGTAAATTTGTGTCGTTAAAAACAACATTTTTGGAAAACAATTTATGTTAACTATTTTTAGTAAAATTCTTAACTTTTTTTTTACTCTTTTGAATGAAAATATATTATGTTTTAAATTTCATAATCCATAGTAAAATATCTACATTTTTTTTAATAAGTTGTTTAATATGAGTTATATATATTTAAAGTTTAGATAGAGTGAAATAGATTAGTGCAAAAATATTCCACGAAATATTGGTCCATTACTTCGCTAATTTAAACTTTAAAACTATATCAAACGGACGTGATCTTTCATTCATATTATAGCACAACAAATATAATAATAACTTTTATAATACATAATATTATTATGATTATTGCACAAATTATTTTAAACTTCCCAAATCTGCCTAAACCTGAATATGATTATTTCATAGATTTTTTATTTTCATATACTGTATTTTGTGGATTGTTTCTGATCCTTTAGAGCAGGGATTCCCAATTTTTTTATCATCGAGTACCATCAGACATTTTTTCAATTAATACGCGTACCACTTCAATTCTAAAACTAAATTAGGAGTAAAATTTTTTTTTAACGTATATTTTTATGATTCATTAATTTCTTAACATTCTTTATTGTTTGATATTTATCAAAGTAAAAAAAAGTTTTTAGTTAAATCTTTAAGTTAAAATTTCTTTGCGTACCACGAGTTGGGAACCCCTGCTTTAGAGGAGCAAATTCGGATTCAACTGCAACGAGTTAAAATAGTTTGCAGTAATATTACGAGTATGTAGGTTGACGTAGAATTTACTATATTTTGTATAAGTACCTATAATCTAAATCATAATATGAAAAATAAATAAAATGCGATACTCATTGAAAGTATTTAAACCTACTACCTACCTAGTAATATTGTCTGTAACCTTAGATTCAGAGACCTACTCGTATATTGCAGTATTTTTGCATGCAGTAGTCACCGGACGAGTGTGTTACTGTCAAAATATTACATTTAAAACGAATTTATTAAACACACATTATCATTTTATCGTTACTATACTCCACCGATTTCAATCAGTAAATTTTTGCGTAATTCGTTCGTTTTTTTAATTACTCACCGTCGTTCTCGTACAGCATACCTATAATAATTTTATAGTCCTAAATTTTGGTTTATTCTGGAGTTGTATTTCAGGTTATCTGTAGACATATTATATCGAGCGAATACGATATCTTTAAAATTTTATAGGTACTTTGTGGCAACTAGATGTTGGTTGTCGTAATCGTAATACCGGAACGGTTTATGTATAATATGTTTAACAAAATGAACAAAGGTGTTGGTTATTTTTAAAAATAAAAATATTTAATAAAAATTATAATAAAACGACTCATAAAATAATTACATATATTTAAATTTATATTACGTATATTATTATATTAACTATATAGTAACTATACCCATGGCACCTATCTCTATAATATCAGGAAAATCGAAAATAAAAATGTTAGTTCTATAGTATTACGAGTACAGGCACTTAAACCAGTTAAATATAACTAAATTTTTAATAATATTATTAAATCACTCTTTTATTATTATTTATTTTACCCAAAAATCTTCCAAGTTGCTTAAAGCATAATTGGTCGCATCCCTATACGATCTCCTTAACAAATAACTAAACAATAATAAAAAGAATAAATATAAAATACACTAATAAAAGAAACCATTCAAGTTAGGGTTACTGCAGGATTCTCCCTGCTTCATTCAAGTCTTCAACATCATGTTCCTTTTTTACTTATTACTTTTATTGTATTTGATTGTATATAAATTGATAATAAAATTTTTTAGCAAAAAAATGATACACTAAAAGACATATTACAGTTATAATTTTCTAATATCATAATTCATTGGTTTCAAAATTAGAAATAACAAATAATAATAATAATAATAAATACTATCGACGAGGGAACAAATGTATGGAACATCCTGTATAAACTGTCATCTAAAACAAATCGTAATAAATCATATGATAAGTTAGGTTAATATGTGTAAATTAGCAGTTTAGAAAACCTACATGATCGATACCTAGATCGCTACCATACCTTCAGTTATCATATCCGCGTATGTTCACGTTCACGTTCAATGCCAAAAAAGAACACGTTCGCTTTGATTTTTTTTTCATATCAACACGTTTATTTTTATTTTTTCTGTATATTAAATTATGTAAACGCTTTAATCGGGTCGTTTGTCTGTAATTTTTTTCTCTTATTTCTCTTACCCCGCGTTTGTCACGGAACTAATTTGTTATTTTTTAAGTTATTATTCAAGATGATCGTAAATTAATCACGGTTTGTTTGATAATAGAAACACGAAGTCATATATACTATAGTGTGGTCGGGTCCGGTTTCGCCCAACACGCGCTTTCGTCTGAATCACATAAAACTGATTTCGTTTTCGCTCAAACCAGATAAATAATGTGTCTTTTCGTTTTTTCTAAGAACACATTTTATTACTTTATATATATTATATATATGTTTTACAAAGACATCATTGACCATTTTTAAATTTTCATTTCAGTACCAAATTACATTATTTTAATATTTATTTTCGATTATAATAGTATCCCACTGGGTAACATTATTATGGATCGCACTGATCACATAGTAACGTACTGAACTATGTATAACACAAACAAAAAATAAAACAATTTCCCGAATGCTACTCGGTTGACGACGTGACTAACTCGCACTATACTTACACTGTAACTATTATGAATAATTAGTATTAATGGCAGAACTTAAATTGTCATGAACTCGATAAAAAAAATTAAAAAATAATAGCGTGTGTTGTTAATATTTACATTTTACAAAATAAAAACAATAATACGCGTATTATTTGTGATGTATTGCATAAAAGCAATAGGGAATATTGTAATAATTCCTGCCGTGTCGCAGGTGGTGTTGTCGCCAATTCAAGAAATGGACCCCAACCTGTCGGGCACGTTGCACAACCAGCGCCGAATCGCCGGCGGCATGGGCGTCTGTCAGGGCGTGCTGAATCCAGCGTTCACCGGCACCGCCGTGTACACCACCATGTCGGTCAGTCCGATCGCCATGTCCACGGTATCCATGAGCCAGCCGCTGCTGTCATCGTTGGGCATCACCGCGACGTCGGCGGCGACCACGCCACCCGCGCAGTCGTTGCTCATCACCGACGTCACCGCGTCCACAGTGGCCTCTGCGCATCACTCGGACAAGGACGACAGCGCGTGCGGCGGCAGTTCCAGCGGCAGCGTGTCTAGCACGGACGACCGGAAGACGCCGGCGGCCAACAGGCGCAAGAGGGGCGAGGTGTACGTGTAGACCTGCCGTTCCGTTTTAATTATAATTATATAATTCATAATATTATAAATTATAATACACAATTATAGATTTTATTGTCGTTACGTGCGTGGGGTTGACGGTGTTTTGTTGTTGTTGTTGTTGTTGTTTCCAAAACCGCGACGACTGTGCGCACGTAAAGACTGCTGATGGGTTATGGATGGAGGATGGAAGTGTAAGAAATGTAATAATTTAACGAAATAGTATACTTTAATAATTAGAAGGGACGTACCCGTCGCTTGTCCTTAAATTTTCCTACGATCCCCTGCAGAATATATTTTATAGTAAAAACACACAAATCGACAGGGTTAAATATTTTTTATTGTACGTAGCGTTTGAGGACGATTCTTTTCATTAGGGTGGCGCCAAACTTTCACTTCTGAAATAAAATTGAGCTTTATGAAAAAAAAAATCTTTGATTCCTAGTCACTTCCCTGTACATCGAGTACAAGTTCGAAACATAACATATATATATATAGAGTACAATATTACCGTGTAAATACTTACAGGTTGACTCTGTTTTTTGATGAATCAGATTGTGTGTGTTTTTTATGGATACGACGACAACCGTACTTGTACGGTCGGTTAAGTACCCTCATCATACTATCTCGGTTAAGTTTTTGATATTGTTTTGAATCCTGACCGATTAATTTAATATTTATAAACGAATAATGTGCAGCGTGTCACAGCGATAACATTTTTTCCAAAAAAATCTTTGTTACCCGCGGTATACATGCATAATATCTATTCCGATATTACATTTTTTTCACGCATTCGACAATTTACCATGTATTAAACATAATTTTCGGTGTGTAAAATTCCAAATGAGAAGACTGTTGACAACGTGTACATCTCGTGGTAGGTATATACATACTACTTACCGTCAGCCCCAAAGTGCTGCAGTATTTTCCTATATATTTATATATTACAATAATAATATGAAACAATATTAGTGTTATGCCTCGTACATACCGGAACTCGTATTTTATTATATAATGTGGTATAGTGTATTTATGTAGAATATCATCAAATTTTATAAGCTCCAGTGAAGGCGTTGTACACTTACGTATGTAGTAATTTGACTATAATAAAATAATGAACAATATAAGTGTATTATGTACACATAATATTATATTGTAAGTAGCGAATGGCTAAGCTAAATGACTACGCGATATTGTACCTATATATTTTTAACAAGAAAAAAATTATATACTATAATAATGTATACTTAATGCCGATAAGAGTCAAATTATTATGAATTTTGCTCAATTTGAACAATTATACTATAATTTATAGAGGCATATAATTATTTTTAAGTTGTACCAATATAATATTATAAATCGCCACTGTATATAACATATATAAAATGAGGTATAAAAACCAATAATGTATGTATATACATTCTAATAACTAACCCAACTCACATATTATTATTATTATTATTAATAAAATAACACATTTCTTTATTGTATGTATGTATATATACAATACTATACATAAATATTTGTAAATATTATTATTATTATAAGCGTATATTATATTATTATTATTATATATTTACCATTGTTTTAGAAACATAATCTTAATAATAAATAGTATTAGTTAGACGTTAAAATATTTAGATTTTTACAATATACCTATATAATATGTATATTATAATATATATATGAACAAAATGTGATACCTAATCAAAACACCAAATATGCCGTCCAATATGTCAATCATTATAATATTATCTCTGTGTAATATAATATACAATATTGTGTAACCTAGTTGAGTTGAGTATTTTTTTTTACTCTAACATATTATGTGATATGAAACTATTTTTTTAATTACGTTCCTTATGAAATTTACAGCGATATAGTGTAGAGACAAAATAATATTTCAAAACCTCAAACGGTTAAAGACAAGATGAATGTTGTTAGAAGTTAGAGCTTTATAGGTGTCTACATTATTATTGTGGTCGTATATTAAACGATTGCAGGAAACTTAAGCAATATAATAAAATGTATTACCTAAAATTATTAGTGATCGACCTTGAAATATTCACCTAAAATATTGGGTGAATTTTATCTCGAAGCATAATTTTAATAGTTCTGCGGTATATAAATTATAATATTATAACCTGTGGATAGTTTAAAAATGATTTTTCAATTTTTTTTTTTTTGCACACTTCTTTGTTGTATTTAAAATTTAAATATAATACAATGTTTACGTACATATATATTGCGCTTATCTTTTTCCACTATATTTTTATACTCTGCAACTTTTTAAACGAAAAATAATTACACATAATTATATATTATTACTGTATATGTGTGTGGCGTATTATTAAAATTTTAAAATAACTCATTTCACTTTTTAATGAACACTATGTACATTTTTTCAAGGTTAATGTGCAGTTTTACAAACAATAAAACCCGTTCAATTACAAGCTTCTCGGGGAATTTTTTTTAATTATTTAGCATTATTTAGGTATTGTTATGAAAACCTAAGAAAACGAAAGGGCAATAAGAGCTATTTATTGATATTATGTTAATGCTGATGAATATCTGTGTGTTTTCAGTGGTATAATAACTTATAACTACTTATAATAACTTTATGCTGCAGGCTGTAATAAGTATTTTAATAGATACGATTACGCACGTACTATCAAACTACTCCCGTTGACTTGACTGAAAAATATAAACACCGAAAACAATAACATAGGAATGCTGCAATAAATGTTTAGGTAAAATAGTACTCAAATATCTATTTGTGTATTTATAAATGTAAAATTAAAAAAAAAAAATTGTAAGTACACACTAATATTTAAATATCTAATATTAAAAAAATATATATAATTTAAAGTTTAAATATATTTTAATACACAGTTTGAGTAAAATATAAAGTCGGTTTTATATGTATAATTTTTTTCTAAAATATTATTACTTAATATTTACTTGAGTGTTCCTATACAGTGTATACAGTGTTTTTACATGATTAATGACTTTTTTTTTTATGTAAAATTAAAATTAATATACATATAGTAAAAACTAAATACTATTAATACAAAGTGCTGCGCTTTTTATTTTAGTATGTTTTATGTCGTCATCATTCGTTTTATACTGCAGTGTTAAAATATTTGCTTAATTTTTAATGGGTATTGCTTTTTTTTTTTTTGATGGTTTTTACTATTATAATAAAATTGTATAGGTAACTCAAATACCTATACTTCACTGTATAGTGTATACACAATATTATACATATACTATTGTACATACTCTAGGGTTTCATAGATTATTTATTCGCCTTTATTGTCAAACAACGCCGTCAAACATTATTGGAAAAAAAATTACAGTGAATGTATATAGTTAAACAACCGAGTCCAACGTGATAGTATTGTATTTTATCGAGGACGTGATATTTTTCTTAATACATATATCATAATAATGTATAGGCGATATAAGTAACTGCGCGTATAACGCAAATTTTACATTTTTACTCCATTGCAAATAAACATAACCGATCGACTCGATCAAGTATTATTGAGCACGCGTTTTAGAATAGTACCTATTACAATATTGAATACTATATCCTTTCATGAATGTATAAATCTTGTACCACACTCGTCCATACTGTTCGTAGGAGAGACGTGTTTCTTCTTTTCTTCTGAAACAAAATATAAGTTTACTTAAATTAAAAATCACCGTTTTGGAGACAACATAGTGGTGTTGGTCGCCGTAGCATACTGTAAATTTCGAACGCTTTATAAATTCATCTATTTTAATAAGATATTGTGTGCATGTTCATCGAAATCAAGTCGATTTATTATGTTCATTATGATATTGATAAACATATGATAAACATATTATTATTTATTTTATTTTTTTATTTTTATTTTTTTATTATTATTTTATTATTATTATTTTTGTGATGATAAACATATTCTTTCATAAATATTAAGAACCACGCAAGAACGCGATAGATATTAGATATATTATCAATGTATTATATTTAATATTTACGTTTATTAGATACCTATGTAAATCCACAATTAATATTACTCGCGTGTTATGTATATGGAATCTAAATCTTGTTTTATGCACCTATCCTATAGTTTTATGCTTACAAATTTCACAATCTCACTAAAATAAATTTTAAAGTTAAGCACAATCAGATTAAAATGAATGATAATAATAATAAATAAAAAAAAAATCTGATATTAGTAGACAAGTATTATATAAGTTTTGACAAAACCCATACATTATACATTTTTTTTAAACATTAATTTGATTAGATGTAAATTCCTCATTCTATTATCTTTCTATTATTCGTATATGTATTAAGATGACTGTATATTAAAAATACTGCCCTTGGCATTAATCTAATAAATTAATTAATTAATACCAAAGAATAATATTTGTGATAGGTTAGATTTTTAAAGTTATAATAAATAATTTCTTTAAAAGCTATACCTGCCTACAATATGTATGTCATAATTTTAATAGGTACCGGAAACGATGATGGAAACCAATAATTCGGATAACCATGCGTATAATACATAAGTATAATTATATAAGATACATACGAAACACTATTCCGGGAACCAATTTGGAATTACTTACCGTTTAACAAAACGCAGCAATTACAATATCTCGTTTATAAGACATAAATTTATTATACAAGGATGAAGCAAGTAGGTAACATAGCGTAACTCTCTCTATACCTACTTAAAACATATAATATAATATTATACACCTATTTATACCTAAAATATAAAATTCAATTTAGAAATCGATTACTTATCATTAATTACTCTGCTATAATATATAATTATTATTATAATTAAAATGTAAAATGTATTATAATACATTAGACGACGTTATTGAAATCTGCTTATGAAAAAAATACCTATTTATCATTGATTATAGATTAATACTTATTGAACCGTTGTTATTTTACCGATATGATAAAATATTATCATCATTATTATATTTATTTTATTCACAATTTATACCAATCAATTATTTCAAAATTTTCTAGATGCAGCTAATTATTATTATAACTGTTCGTCTTTTATAATTATTTTATATTTATAATATTTGTGTACCGTTGTATCTATATGTGTCCATAACTACTTTAAAACTATTAATTTCTATTTGAACGGAAATACAGAATGCTAATATAACAAATTGTCCAAGCCTGAGAGTATATTTTTACTTTTTGAAATTCTGGTAGGTATTTACTTTTAAAATTTAAATCTAGAATTGCTTTTATTATACGCCTTAAATCGGTTCTAAAACTAATTATATCAATGACATTTTAAACATTTTGATAAAAACAGAAGTAAATAACCTGTGTCACAATATTGAAGTCATCCTTTTAAATTTTTCAAAATAAACATCTTAGAATTTGATTGACAGTCATTTAATAATTATTATCATTCATATTAATTAATCATTATGCTTAGAAGAATATTGTTGTGAAGATTTTAACTTTTAAGTATATAATAAAATTATAATTTTTTATATTACATGTAAAATTAATAATGAAGTTGAAACAATTTAATACTTGGATGTAATTTTTGATACTAATTTAAGATGGGATTTACATATTAACAATCTATTAAGTAAACATTGTTTCATAACTTACAAGTTAGTTAAAGTATAAAATATGATTCCAAAACATACAGTGAGGATAATGTTTACTACCGCACTATAATACTATATCAATATATGTATTGATAAAAATAATATTATAATATAGTAATTTGTTCAACACTCTTTTAGTTGAGACTTTTCTGTATTATCCCTAATAGTATTTGAATTTTCTTATACATGAGTATAACAAAAATAATAATTATAACAATATTATCACTGACCTGTTGTTGTATTCGACGAATTCGTCTGTAGATTTAAACAATACGCTAAAAACTCGTATATGAATTCATATTGAGCCTAAAAAATTATACCATTGATTAATATTTTGCATTTGACGTCATTACTATATTTTTTTTATTTCACATATTATCATAAAACTTATTATTTTTAATTTACAATAATTTTTTTAAGAAGGACTATTTATTTTATACTATTTATAATATATATAAACATTTTAAATTTAAGGATAAGCTGGTTAGAGCGGAAAACGAATGAAGAAGTACTTAGAACAGTGGGAAAAAAATGTAAATTCATAGATGCGATAAGAAGAAGACGCTGAAAAATAGTTAGACATGCCCTGAGACACCCAGAAAAATTACATAATATAATATTAGAGGGAAAGAAAACTGCAGCACGTCCCCGGAACTCTTATATAGGACAAATTAAATGCGATGCAAAAGTCAAAACCTTTAAAGAACTTAAAGAAAAGGCGAGTAATCGGTTAGAATGGAGAATTGGAACCAACCTTCGGGTTGAAAAAAAAATATATATATATACATCAGCATCTGTGCGAACAGTAATAAAATACCATAACTGTGAAGGCGTAGGTAATAAGAAAAATACCACGTGAATTGTTGAGCAATAGAAAATTAGTAAAGCTTTTAACAAGATAGGGAAAATTAATGGTGAAAAGAAATAGAAGGTGGATACTAAGTACTAACTAATTGATACCTATAATAATAAATAATAATGTATATATACATTATTATTATTATTATTATTATTGTATACAGACGCAAAAAAAATGTATTTATTCTGACTTTCAGGATTCCTGATATTATATTAAATTTTAAAAAATGTCTATTTAATAAAGAATGTTATAATAATCCCTAAAAAAAAAAACAATTCTCAATTAATAATTCTTTGGATTTCATATAATTATTTAAAGAAAGTGATAACTATTTTTATTATAAAATAAATACCTATGTTTAGAATCCAAAGTAGTATGATATATAGGTTTATAAGGTAAAAAATCGAAAAATAATATAAATTTATACTTGAATATTAATAATATTGTACTTATATTATAAAGGTAAAAACTTGGTAAGTACTTCAAATAATTATTATTATGTTTTCAAGTAAAAATGTAAAATACCTAATAATATCATTAAACACTTAAAATATATACGTTGAAGTATGTTATACATTTTTAACTATATAAAACAAATATTTTACCTGTGTTTGTACCATATTAGTCCGTTGTTCACGTAATCTTAAAACTGTTTTGAAAACATTTAATTTTGTTCTATCTTGGTGGATTAGACGCAATAGCATGTCACATGCTATGTAAGTTCCTGTCCTGCCGACTCCAGCACTTTTAAACAAATAATAATAGGTATTCATAATAATATATATTATTTAGATTAGAGAGTTTTTATCAAATTTAAATAATTAAAACTACAAATCAATTTAAAAATAATATTATTATTATAAATTATACTCACCTACAATGCACAACAACTAAACCAGTTGGGGATTTCGCTTGTACTACACGCCAAAACTGCAATAATTTCGATGGGTCTTTCGGTGTTCCGAAATCTGGCCAGTCGTGAAATTGAAAATGTCTTATCGTCTTTTTTAAATGCCCCTAAAACACAACTCATTGATAATTATTTACCAGTCATTTCAATTTTAATTCATTATTTTGTATCTTATGTTGAAGTACTAATGTACTATAAGTCGCATCTAAATAATATCTTCTAAGTTCAAGGATAATTTATTATAAATCAGTAAAATATAATAAGTTAATTAATGTCAAAGATTAGGTAAGATTAATTTGACGATTTTAAATCATAACCATAAATTTATTATTAGTTTCTATTTAAAATGGTTCCGACAAATACTGGAGTAAACAAATATATTGGACTATAAACGTTTGAAAATATGATGGATATTAAAATATTGTTTCAGATCAGATTACTTGTATAATAAAAGTAGGTACTGTACAACAATGAGAATAGAAGGCAGCTGTGGCCTGCTCGTTAATTTTTTTAAAAGCCTGTTATTAATTAGTAATTATTTATTACTATACATAGTACATAGGTATTAATTTATTTACAAATACCGTACTTTTAGTTTTACCAAATAATCCATAATCGCTAAGCAATAAAAATCTTAATGCATTTCTATTGACAAGTCAATATCTTAAGTTAAACTAAGTTCAACTATAGTCTATAACTTTCGACAAATCGATATAAATGATTGGCAATTTTTTCACAAAAAATAATAGAACTATAAAAGACTAAAACCATTATTATATACACTATAAATATTATACCGAATAGGCAAGGAATTATTTTTAGAATGAACTAATAATAAGTCACAATTTTTGATAGTCACTTAAAAACAAAATTAGACGTACCATCTCACAAGTAAGTACCAACAACCCTAGAACTAAATAACTATATGTGAATTTTAAGATATAGTTCAGTGCCTAACTACATATATCCTTTCAAGTCTTTTGAAAATATTAGGTTCGTCTCTAACTACTTATACTTTATTACAAGTGATATTATGTACTTACTTTTAAAACCGTCAATATTCTAATTGTGAACAAATAACGTTCTTTGTCGACAATCATAATGTCATTTTTCACTTGAATATCTCCAAAGACTAATTTTTCATTATTGTTTGGAAAATATTTATTGCATTTTATCTAAATAATTGTATTAATAAATTAAAAATCGTCTTAACACATTATTCTAATTAGTGTATATTAAATTTAAATTAACAATATAAAATAAATACAATACTTGAGTGGCTATGAATTATTTATAATAGCAATCAAAAAAATGATAAATTATTCAAAAGTTATCAATATAACACTTAAGTTGTGGAAAATATGTTTGAGATTCAGAGTACCTTCCCATTTACTGAGAAATTCCACCCCCTTTTTCATACCTCTCTTAACTACTAATTATTTATTTAATTCGCCCTTACTACATCTTATGCGTTTGGCTTATGTAGACCCTAACTTTGACAATGGGACACTTTCTAATTAAATAATATTTAGATATGTTTCACTAATTATTAATTACTTCTCTTAATTATATTTTTGGGTTCTCTCTACCTGTTTTCAATTTGAATTTATAAATATGTATTATTATCCAATTTATTATATAAATCACTAAAGTATTATTTTCTTTGTTTGACAAAACATGAAAAAATAATACCTTTCCTTTATTTGAGAACTATTTTTTAGCGAGAATAAAATCTAAAAGAAATATATTACTTTAATCCAATGGACAGATGTCGGAATTTATAATTTTTTAGATAAAATATTAAGCCAAGTAAATAACACAACATTGTATTAAAGAATGGGTATAAAATTATGGATGGTATAGTGTTGTAGCCAGGAGCCTTAATGGACTTAAACCCCCACTCGCCCCTCAATCATCACTTTATTTTATAATAAATAGTCTCATTATAATAACAGTTCAATACCATTCATTTTTTTATATGTACATTGTACAATGTATACTCGAAAGTCTAACTCCCAATGATTAATATTGTCTACGCCACTGAATAATACTATACTGAGTATACATGATAGACTCAACTACTTATAAGATTTAGGATTGAATTACGTTTACAAATTATATATCTTGGAATACAATATTGTACTCCACCTTATCTTTTTCACTAATCTGACATAACATCACAATCGAAGCCACGTTTTGTTCTAAAACCATTTGCCACATATCAATGCAAGTATTTTTCAATGGACCTTGGCAAGCTATATATTGTCGAATACCATTTAAATCCTGAAAATATGCAATTAATTTGTTTAATATCATTTATAATTTTTATCTCCTATAATTATTAGTAATAATCATAAGTATAAGCAAGATAAAGAATTAATTACGATACTTTCGTACATGTATAACTTGAGAGTTAATAATATTCACAGACTTAATACTACGTACCAAGACTGTGAATTTAAGCATTAAAAAAACCTTTAAAAATAAACTTAGAATCTTAAAAATGTAGTATAAAATGCAGTTTAAGTACATAAAATTCATAGTTTAAAAAAATAAAAATCTCTTTAAATATTGAATGCATTAAATTATACGTTTATATTGTTATTCAAGTATAGTAAACATCTAATTATTTTTCACTATAAAATATGTTGTTTTGACAACAACATGTTGCTTAGCTTTATAATTTAAAGATTATATGATATATTTAATTAATATCATGATGAGCCCCAAATTATGACCCAGTTGCGTCGTAACTTGATTTGGTTTCCTTGACTAAGCGCAGACGTACGTATTTCGGGTAATAAGTTTTTCGATGGTTTGTTACAAGATAATATTGACTCTCCTGAATTATAGTCTTTAATTTCATTCGAAATGCCTCGTCCCGATCTGTAGATTTTAGATTCTGAGCGGAGCGATGAATGTCAGAATGTATTGATTTTACAATGTTGTGTGTTTTTTTTTCTGTCTGTGTACACGAGAACGTGTCGAAATAATGCTCCAATTTCAAACTTTGGGTGTGGCCCAATCAAAATATTTGAAAATTTAATATAAAGATCCACATAAATTATTCTTATAGTGATTAAAAAATTAAAAGAATACATAGGCACAAATTTTTTTTATTAGCGTTTGAAGTTCAAATATTGACAACAATTCGTCAAAATCATGAATATTTGCAAATTATTTTGTAGGTACAATTCAAAAAAAATTTGTATATGTAGCTTAGAGTTGAAAATTTAATACGAGATTTTCCATAAGTTTAGCTTATAATAATTATAAAAGAACTTAAATTCTGGTGTATTCGGACCATTAAAACATAAACCACGTTTTTCACCGACCATTCAAAATGATATCCTAGGCTGACAAATCATCTTCGTTCAGAATCGTATTTCGTATACAATGATACTTATCATTGGATTCAAATTTAACACTCCTATAATATAAAATAGTGATCTACGCGGCACCTAATGTACAGCAGAGCGGTACCCACTTACCCACTTTTTTATGTTCCCTTTTTCAACTAACTTTCTTAAAAATGAATCTATTAGGCGTATGATGACCAATATCAATGTAGATCGATCCTCCATTTCTTTTGAATCTTTTGGATGATAAGTTAATAACCTTCTACGTATTAAGACATTTTTGTCATTGGTTATGTAATTAATGTATGTATTATGTATATATTTGTATAATGTAAAATTGAATGTACATATAATGTTCAAAAGGATTTATGTTGTATATTTATAAAAAATAAAAATAAAATAGTAATTAATTGTAAAAACTGTTTTCATAAAAAATATTTGTGGTTCATAGATGTAGTTCAACTACAAAAAAAAAAGCGTATTCAAGTGAGTAAAGCTCTGCTATACAATAGGTCATTTGAAACCAATTATAGGTATTATTGAATACGAAAAACGATTCTTAACTGAGATGATTTATCAGCCTAGGATATATTTTCCAGTAGGTGATGAAAAAGGTAATTTATGTTTTAATGACCTTAATACATCAAAATTAAATCGTGTACAGAAAATGTCAATTTAAACAACTGGTATAGATTTCAAATTTCTGCGAATAGTAAATTTTAACTATAAGAAGAATCTAAAATTATTTGATAGTAAATCGTTATTTTACCTAACCTAGCCAACGTTCAAATTCTTTCATAACAATTGTAAGTCAAACTTATGGAAAATTTTGTATTAAATTTTCAACTCTATGCTACTTACCACACAAAATTTTAACTACAAAATAATTTGAAAATAAAACCTAACCCAACCTAACCTAATCTAAGTATTTTTATGATTTTTGAATCAATACAAGAATAACTTATGAGGAACTTTGTACTAAGTTTTCAAGTATTTTGACTTAGCCAAAAAATTTTCATTGATATTTATGAAAAAAAAAACTAAACAAAAATTAATTATTCAAAGTCTATTAATAGCCTTAAAATAAGCGAAATATTTTAAAATGTACAAGTATCTACGACCTATTATACTTTTTGAATAATAACAAATATCCAAAATTGTTTGAGGATCAATCGTTAAAATTCAGACACTTTTTCTTATATAGACTCTTAGAGTTTTCTCTACATATAGTTCTTCGAAGGAAAATTTATGGAAAACTTAGTGTTGAATTTTTTAACTTAAGATTGAAATTCAAAACCTTTAATGAATTTTCAACTTCAAAATTATTTGTAGATTTCAATAATTTTAACATGTTTTGTAAAAATTTGAACTTTAAATGCTTATAAAAAAAAATTATGTCTAACGATTTTTGTTTCTTTTAATTACAATAAGAACGACTTATAAGAAACCTTGTATTAAATTACTTGTATTAATAAAGTTTTATTGGTCACACAAAATTTTTTTATCAACGCTTAATTGACGTTTAAAAAAAAAAATACTTAAAAAAAATCAAAAATTTCAATTGTCTATAAATATTTTGAAAATTTAATTGTATATATAGATAACACTATTATAAACATTTAGTGTAAATTTCAAGTATTTCAGTGAATCGTTTTTGAGTTACAACCATACAAAAAAAATCGATTATTTCGAAAACTGGTTTTCGTAAAAATTCCCATTTTTCCGTCACTCTTTTTTGTTTTTTTGAACACTGTTGAAAAATTCTTATTTTTGAACTCTAGCCAACCACCCCTGAAGTTTAAAATGGAAGCATTATTTCGACAAGTTATGCTGTACACAGACACAAAAAAAACACACCATTCTATAATCAATACATTCATCACTTCGTTCAAAATCTAAAAATGCTGTATTCGAATCAAAAAATAAAATAATGAAGAATTAGACTTGAAATACATCAGATTCCTTTTAAACTATTAAATAACCTAACTCAAAATAAAATAGTAGAGCTCTAATCTCCTAAATTCGAGTACTAGAAAATATAGTATACATTATAACAGCGCTTCTACAGTTTTTTGTGCCTATAAAACGTCTATTCTTCTTAGAATATTTACATTCAAACAATGATTTTATAAATTATTACTCACTTCGATAAAAGATGCATTGATATAGTCATCGATGTCACCAGACCTTATAATTACTCGGTTATAGTCATCTGAATAATTATAATATGTAAAAAGACCAACACACCAGGTGAGTAAACATAAAATAATTAAATCGCTCAGTTATATAGTCTTACATGGTAACGTGTTGATATAACGATTTTTGAACTTGTTCTGAGGCATCATAGCCACATCCGTTGTGAAGTTTGATTTCGAGTACATGTTCAATAAGTCGTACTCGGCTTCGATTTCTTGAGGAGTTTTGGTCGATAAATGTTTGAAATTCATATCATTTGGCACACCAGACTCTTGAAGTGTTGCAGTCGTTTGTATTACTCTATACTGTACGGCCCTGTTTTATTCGATTAAAAACCTGTAGGTAGTGGCTTATTTAGAGAGGGGGGCTATCTCTTGTAATGGCAACATTTTCAAAATCCTCTAGGAAGCATTTTGTTTGATTTTTTTTTTAAAACTATATTCAGTTAGTTAAAATGGTAAAAATTTCTATGAATATAATAATATTATTCAATAATATTTTCTAGTCTTCGTTAACTAATCATGAACATGCAATATATTACGTGCACGATATTAAAGTAACTACAGAAATTTTAGATTTTTTTGAACAGTTGCAATGTTGGTATTTAATCATTTTGTGAATAGAAATGAGAATGAAGAGGGAAAATTGTATACTTGTGAAGCAAATCTTTTTCAAACTCCTATGACTCTATAGATGTTAAATTTTAAATACGCCACTGACAAACACGGTTAAGTATATTACCATATTACATCGTTTTACGTACCACGGAACTTTTTCGTTAAGTATACAATACATTCCAGTCGCAGTGATGAGTACCGCGAACAGTACACTGTACAACACCAAGTAGTAGACTGCTGTGGGTTTTCCGCCTAAAACGCAATACAAGTATTGTAAAACATACAAGTACACAATAAGTAGGTTTAAAAAAGATTCGGGTTAATTATTGTAGTTTTTATTTGTATTCTTATTGTGGTGGTTTTATCGCCCTAGTAACCATACGAACTGACATGGTAACACATACAATATATACCGTATGCCTGGAAATGTGATGAATATACTTAAAACCTTGTCCGATATTTACTATACAAGCAGTCATTCTATGCCATAAAATGGAATTAAATAATAAAAATTACTATTATTATTAGAATATCAACATTTTTATAATATATATTAGGTTTTGTCGTTTTATATGATGGGTAAAATTTGTAGGTTTAATATATTAGTTTTATGTTAAACATCCTATAAAATTTGTTTATTAACTCTAAAAATATTGGGGTTTTGTAAAACGGCATTTTTTTGATTTTAAAAATTGACATTCATTCCTATTACTTTACAATGCATTAGTAAGATCAATTTTGGAATGTAGTTCAATTATTTGGAATTTACGTACTAAATCAGATATTGATAGCATTGAGCATATTTAAAATCATTTTTTGAAATGTGAATCATTTAAACCTAAAATAATAAAATATCTACTTATATTATTAATCACAATTATAATACAAATAAATTAAAACTGAACATGCAAACCTTATTATTACGTTATTAATTATTAAGTAAAACTTTTATGATTTATATATAAATATATTATAATTAACGGCTACATATTTTATTCTCATTATCTTCTAAATTGTATCCCCTTTAATTTTCCTTCTTATAGAACCTAACCGTTCTGTTCCACTTTTCTATATTCCGTCTTACAGCACGAATTTTTTTACCAACTAACCCTTACCAAGACCTTTATCGCTTTGCAACAAGTGCCTCAATATGGACTTTTTTTCACCTTTATTTAAGACTTTTAATTCTTATTGTACTTACTTTTAAACAACATGATTATTAAGTTGTTATTGGTGAATTTTATGATATCTTAATTCTTAAGACTTTAGTTTATTGTTGTTTTATTTCTATTTCTATTTCCTACTAACTGAATTACCGGCTTCGCCCATGTGCAGTTATTACTTTCTCTAAATTAAATTCTTAAATCAATAGGTACACATAGTTGTGTTTTAAAAAAAGAAAAAAACGATAATCAATATTTATAATTAATCAAGTGATAAATAGTAGCAGCACCTCAATTACAAATAAACAATAATATTAATAATAATAATAATATTTACAAATGATTCTAATGAGTCTATAATTATAATTATAATTTGTATAATTTTATTCAGTGGCGTGTGTAGGAATTTGGTATGGTGGGAATGACATCTAGAAAATGCTACATATAATTTATTATCCATGTGAGAAACACATTTTCCTAATCAACACCATAATAAATTAAAGTCTGACTTTGCCTAAAATAAAAGACCACTCGTAGGAAAATTTGGTATAAACATGAAAAAAAATTAATAGGGTCGTCACAAAATTGGAACAATAAAAAAGGCCTATTCTTTTATACATATAAAGGTTTTATAACGTATGTATAGTATAAATTCGATCACACCTAACAATTGTGTAGATTGTGTATATCCTATTATTAGTAGAAAATTATTACAGGATGTAGATTTAATTTAGAGAAGTAATTTTTTTAACGTTTTCATTTATAATAAAAAGTTTTAATTTACGATACATTCGCTTTTCGTAAATAGTTAATTACAGAAATTACTAAGACTTGAGAAAATTTTGAGCAATAATATGGTGTTCAAATATTACGATAAAACAATATGAAATATTGAGTTTTTAACTGAATTTTCCTCAAGATATACCGACTTTTCACTTTGTTACAATTTATTTTATGTGTAATAAATATTATTATTATTTATTATTATTTATTTTATAATATTACTAAATTATAATTATTATATTTTTGTTGGCTTAAGTTTTAAACTACGCATTTTAAATTATTCCTGCAGCACTTACGTGTAGTAAACGGTACTGTCCAAGAATCTTGAAACCCATCCGCTGTAAAAGCTCTGAGTTTCAATCTGTAGTTAGTAACTGGTCTCAGCGGTCCATTGCAATAACTTTTCTTGTCATTTATGGAACATGTGTCGTCCGCGCCAATGTCAAAAACCCCATCGTTTTGATCTAAACATCGAATTAAACGACAAAATTAAAATATTGTAATAATATATCAAATGTGAAACTTAAAGAGACAACTGATTTTTTTCATTTTTAACTTTTTTTTTATTTGTTGAATCTAGAGAGCCTTGATAGCCTAGGCTCTCTAGTTAAATTAATAAAAGTTGTAATCAAATATTAATAGTTTGAAAATATGTCTACAATTTAATACCATAGACGACACTTACATAGATAATAATGATACTTTAGAGTTTAGGGTTAGGATAGAATATGAATTAAGTGTTCTGAGGGTGTAGGTTCAACGTTCAAAATTTATACTTTGCACAGAACCTTGTAGAAAATGATAATCATAGTATCAAAATTAATATTATAATAATTTTATCTATCAGTTATTATTATTGTGGATTTGAATTAATATCGAAGTTGTTTAAATTAAAATTGTTTTAACTTCATTACAGTTTATAGTTTTTAGAAACTAAACATCGCTATAACTTACCATTTACAAACAAATAACCATTTTAATATACAATTATTTCATAATAAGACATATATTAATAGTATTAATAAATTATGTTAAAATCGTATTACCTATATACGTTTACAATAACAGTGGATTCCGCCTAATGTGGGCAACGGTTAATATGGACATCAGCATAATATTTTTTTTTCAATTTGTATTTTCGAAACGACCGTCTGGGTCTTTATCGAAGTCTTTTCGCTTGTGAGGGGTAGAGTGCTGTGTGTAGCACTTGTACCCCCTTCTCTTAGGAAGAGAATATTCACGTGTGTGGACTTCACTCCCAGTGGAGTGGGTCCGGTGGGGGGCAGAGTAGGCAACCACGGCTGGGGGGAGAGAGACTACAGAAAATTCTGCAGAATATTTTTTGCACTGAGCCGTGTTCGAACTGGTGACTGCGCGCGTCGTGGCCAACTTGTGTACCACTGCACCACACTGCCCCAACCATCAGCATAATATGGGCAAAATAATCTATTCTCAATTCAAATGTATTTAACTAATGTTAAAAAACCATATAATATGGGCACTCTAATCTGTTTATATGTGGGCAATTATTATTTTATCATAGCGTTAGAATGTATAGTGTATATTGTATATTTGTATACATAATATGTATTTAAAAACGACTAATTATATAACCGAGTTTCGTCGGATCTATAAGATAGTGTTTATCGAAATTAATAAAAAGCATAACCATTTAAACCTTAATGTTTTGTACTCCTTCCACCTCAAAATAGTCACTTTATTTAGTTTTATTTATGTAGTAATTTAATATTTTTTTAAATTGTATGATTCACATGTGCAAAATGACAACTTTTTTTGATATTATAAATTGTTATGTTTTTAACTAATTTCGATTTTTATGGGCACATAGGACTGGTCCCAACATGCCCACATTAAGCGGAATCCACTGTATATCTTATTATAATGTACGATTTCTGGTTACGATTCGGCCCTCGAAATATATTTTACATAATTTAATGTAAGTTCAAATACACGACCTTTGAAAGGCATCCACCGATCAGGTGTCGTCTGGTACGCCAGTATGAAAGGGTACGGTGCAGCTTCGGCCCACGTTCGCATAGGAGGCGGCCAAACATCATCGTCCATCTGCTGCCTAGGATTATTCGTCCTAATTCCATGTTCTGGTTTATCCGGAAACCCACCGTCCTGGTAAACAATTATCGAATAGTATTGGATGTTTCCGGAGGCGCTCGAGAATAAGTTGCTGGGTATGGACAAACGGACCTGCGTGAGATGGCTATCGGACACAGTTACTCGTAAATGACGATATGTATCATATTTGCTGGGTAATTCCGGGCCTATAAACATAATGATAAAATCGTGTAAAAAATCGTTTTTCACTGTATTACTTATACATATAAGGACGACAATATTACAATACATATTCATTTAAAAAAAAAAAATAAACTAATAAAAATCCTGACAATAATTTATTATTTTATCATATTATAAAATATGCTTTGTGATATATACTTGTCGATGGTGTGATAAATCTAATGCGTTTGTCTTGACCCGGATTTTCCACAGTATCAGTTATCGCTGCCACCGTACATACGTATGTATAATCAGGCAATAATTGGGTTAAAGTATATTCAAATTCCGTTTCGTTGTCCTAGTAAAATATATTTTATACTCAAAAACATGTTATAACACATAGTTTTTATTCAAAGAAAATATTATGACCTATTCACCTATAACATGCATAATATACTTCTATAGTTTAGGTATACAATGATAATTACTAGGTACTAAATCTAATAACTATTAACTTTATATACATATTGATCAAACTTATTTCTTAATTTTCTCTATAAATAAGTAATAAACAAAAGCATGCATTCATATCTCTATTCAAGAGATTCATTACCTTAGAACTGCCAACTATGAAATCGAATTTTAAAATTATTAAGTATTATATACACAATTTTTACACCCTTATGTTCACGTTAAAACACAATTTTTTCATATCTGTGCTGCAATAACCTCCGCATGGATTATACAAATGTATTATGTACAAAATAAAGTACCTAACACTGAACAATTTTGAAATTCAATTTCATACTTGGCAGTGCTAATAGGGGAACAGACCTCTGATTTAAAATGAACGTAATTTTATAATCTTTGATTGTGATACAATCAATATATATAAATAAAAAATAAGCCAATTGGCAATTAAAAATAATTATTCTTACTGAAATGTCACATTTAATACTGAAAATGTGATTGTGAAATCCAAGTCTTTCCCCTACCAACGTACTGTGAAAAAATGCAATTTTCCCGTTTGGTATGCACGGATACTTCCAACTCAGTACGACCAAATTGGATTCTATCGATTCGACTTGTAAGTTTTTGACCGGTGAACTAGCTGCAAAAACATATTGAACATGGTTAAATAATGGTTTATCTATGGAATTATATTAAACTATATAATGTCTACTGATACATATATGCATAATTTAAATCTAGGATAGAAAATCAAAATGTTATAAACTTATAAATATATCAAAAAAACTTTAATGTAGGTACTTATAAGTTTTACATTTTAAAGGTATCTATTATGCAATCTATGATGATAATATTATATTATATTAGTTAAATAGTGTAACATATCTAGTAATTATCTACACACCAGCTACCTTTACATTTACTAGGTATTTATCATTATTCATTTGTAAAAGAAATACTATAATAACGTGCAACTAATTAATTATTTAATAAAAATAAATTTTATATTATTATAGTTTGTATATTACTCGAAGATAACGTGTGTATCGTAATATTTGTTGAATTTCCAAAACCAGACTCTGATGCAGCACTCAATTCTATGAAATAGCAGCTAGCGGGCGTTAAATTTCCAATTTGGTTCTGATATGTCTGATCATTTTTAACGAAATATGTGACCACGGGTTCCACGGTTCTGAGCGGACAGTGTTTTGGTAGTTCGTATAGAAAATTCTTGAACGTAACTGTCCAACGGTAATTGTCTATCGCAGCGGGAGATATCGTAGTAGGCGCTGCCCATGCAAGAACCACGCTGTTGGCGGACAACTTAATAATTGATAAATTCATTGGTGGATCTGGCACTGTCAACATAATGTTATAGACAACAATAATATTATTAATACTATATTATTATAGTATACACTAATACACTATACTATAATATTTCACCGCATCTGTAAGTCATCGCATCATAATCGATGAATATACTTGAAACGGATATTATTTCATGTGCAATACATATACTCAGTGATCATATTGTTGTTATAATATAAATGTAGGTACCTGCATTGTTTTAAACAGTATTTCAAAAGTTAATAAATTATTTAAATGTATGATAATGAGAAGCCCTATAGAGAACAGAAAAGAAACTTGGTGGTTTTAAAACAAAAATTGGATGAAAAAGGACGAAGAGTGAAAAACAAGGAAAAATAACGACTTGAAGAGACTATATTCCAGGGGTGGTCCAACGAGGCTCGCGAGCATGCGGCTCTTAAACCAAATTTAGACTAAAATTAAATATAAATAAATTTTCCTTCATTTCATTTTATAATAAAAAATGTATCTTCGTTTTATAAACATTGCTTTACAATGTGGCTCACCTCAAATTAACTTTATAAATCTGCGGTTCCCAAAGTTAAAGGGTGGTGGTCATCCCTGCTATATTCCAAAAACAAAAAGTATATAACACAAATACATGATCAGGACCAACTTTAATGCATGATTATAAAAAAATAACCAATTGGGATACCCCGTTTATAATACGATGATATAACTAAACAAAAAAACATAATAACTAAAAACTGAATGAAGGACTAAACTGAAAAAAACAAGCAGCTGATAGAGGAATGTGAAAGATTGAATGTGTAACGGAATGGTTTTAATGGCCAATAAACCCTAAGAAGAAGAAAAAGAAGAATATAAAACAGATTGTATTAGCAATTATTATTAACTGATTAATAAATTATAAATACAAAATATTATTTGTAAAAAGTTGTCAGTATTTTTTTTTAATTAAACATATTTATTAAATTCCATAAAATCTCGTCATTTTAAAATTAAAATATAACATAACTAGAGCTTGGATTTATATGTATTTATATGTCTGAAGGAGTAAGTTATATCTACCGTAGATTAAGTTCAATAATTCATATTATTTTGTTACTATTTTTTACTTTTGGAAATATGGGAAATTGTCTGTATTGAAACATACAATTGTTTATAATTAATAATTATATTAAATTAATTTATCCCTCACCTAAATTAATTTATCAAGTCACAATAAAAATATGTATTTACATATAAATCCGAGCCTTAAACATAACTATTTACACTTTACAGTAAAAATATTTTGTAAGCATATTATTTTAACAACAATACTATTATACTTACATTATTTACTATATCTTATCTTATATTCTTATTTAATGATAACAATATTATTAATGATAGTCTTTAAACTATTCTATAATATTGTCGATATAATAATTATAATACATTACCCTGTAATTTTGTCCAAAATATGATTTCATCACTCTTTTCTGAATAACCTTGCTTATTATAAAATGCCGAGTAACAAATGTATTTCGTGAAAGGTTTCAAGTTATCTATGGTAACTGCTTGAGCAGGTGTATACGTCATCACCTCGAATGAAGAATTTAAATTCGTACAATTTACAATTTGATGTATTAAAGTGCAATCGGATTCGATATGATGATCCCACTGTAGAGTGACGTTATAACTGGTTAAAAACAGTATTCGTCCATTCATTGGTTTTTCCAAAACTGAAAAAATCACATTCTTATGTTCTTATTTTAGGTAGGTACCTACCTATAGTTATATACTAGCAAGTTCCCCCCTGCCACACCATCACTACACCCATAACACCTATAATATTTATTATATTTTTTTGTTAATATAGTTATTATTACAAAACACAATATTAGGTATATATAATTGGAAGCATATGAATTTTTTTCTACTTTTTATAAATAATTTTATATTTTATTTATTATTTTTATATTTACCTCCCCTATTTTACGAGCTATATATTGTAATCGTGTATATTTTAACATGTGAAGGTAACTGGTATATTTTGCTCTAGATAGTTTGAGGGGTATTGGTATAAAAAAAGATATTTTGGGGAGGGGGACAATAACTGAACATGTCCACTGCAATGCACAATGGATGTAGAATATCAGTGAATACACTACCTATGTTACATTTTATATTTATACTTAAATGATATTACCTTCGGCGATTACAGTGGCTTCGGTTTTGGCTGACAAACCATTTTCAATGTCTGACATTTTCGGCGTGACCATTATTTGATACGTTACACAAGGCATTAGATGTGAAATAGTCAAAGAATTGTTCTATAGTTGATTTAGAGCCGCGTATAAAATAAAAGTATGTAATAAATGTCAGTTAAATATTAACAATATTATAATTTTAATTTTAAACTGACCAGTGGCTTATATTAATTTTCTTAGTCAACATTCGACACAACAAAAAATCAAACTTCTCAATATATTTTATATTTTTATAATAATTGTTTTTAAATTTATTAATTACAATCAATGATACGTACTTCAGTTAAAATAGTTGAGCAAACAAATATATCGTAACAATAAATGACTTCGTATTGACGAATACAGAAAGACGAATTAATCGGTTTATCCCATCTAACGAATATAGTTCTTGAGCCATTTGATGAAGCCGTTAATTTTACTACAGGCCCAGGTACTGAAATAAAAAAATGTTTAAGCCCTTACAAATCACGTATTGAAAATCAAGTTTGTATCTAAAAATCCTAAACCTATATGCCGTTTGTTACTTGTAAAAACAATAACCTTTACATTTTTATTTTGTTTCTATAGTACAGTTGTATAATACACAAATACTTAATTATAAGAATTTTATTTTTAGAAATAGATATAAAACGCTAAAAATAAAAACATATAATAAATTGAACATGATTAACTATAATAACTAGAAATAAAAAATACATCCTCTTATGGAATTCGAATAATTTTTATAATTGAATACGCGAGTGTAAGTCGGTAGTAAATCTATAGCCACAATGATTTATGAAAAGGTTAATAAAAAAAACCTCAAGAGTATCTACACTACATACAGATACATCGGTACGTGTATATGTCTTATTTCTACTGAATATAGTTGACATAAGAATGTCGATGTCAATTTGGTATTATTATTATTATTATTTTGTATGTATTATTAACGCACCAATGACGTCATGGTAACATTCTTGGTTTCGGACAAATTAACAAAATGACCCCTCCAGCCATATAACTTAAACTTAAACTGTAGGTAAATTAAATCATCAAATATTAAATAGGTAATTTTTTTTTTATTATTATTATTATTATTATACATTTTTACTCAGCAACCGGTTGCTATAACAACTAGTTGTTATAAACAATCACCGTCTCGACTGGTAATATTCTCGGTGTCGGACAAATTAACAGAATGACCCCAGCCATAAGACATATACATGTCAAAAAGAAGAAAAGATAAAGTCATCAGTGATAATAATATAAGTACCTAATTTAGATAATAAATGGGTAATACTATTAAGAAAACGCTTCAGGTTTTAAATCATAATTGTTAATGTACTAGCTTTTACAATAAAATAATGCATGGATTTATTATTTCACTCCTTGAGAAAACTTCTTACCAGATTGCACGATATGGTCGTAAATATATACTTATGGGTATGTATATAAGCTTTGTAATATATGTTTTATATAGTAAAATATTTTTCGATGACAGGAAAAAACTATGCCTTGAGCTATGTATACAATATAGGAGTATTTAATTTATATTTATATAATTTGTATATTCTAGGCATATATATTAGCTTAGTTATATCTTCAACCCTCATTTCATAATCCTAAAACTACCATTATCTATATGACTATATAACATGGAACACTTTCGGCTTATTATCAAGTACACAAGTAGTCAAATGATCAGAAAGTGTTCGAAAACCAGATAAAGTATTCTCGGGTAGATAAAGATTTATACATACTTCCAGGATCCGTAGTTACATTGAACGCTGCAGGATTTCCTTTAACACCAGCGACATCAACTGCAGAAACGTAACCGAAATATGTGGCGCATGGTTCTAACGCTGTTATCATGTGATAGTCAAATTCTGTTTGTATTTCTTGTCCGGTACCTCGCATTGAAGTCAACGAAACGTGAAAACTTGCCGTGCACAATTTCTGTTCCATCGGGTTTTCCCACGAAATCAAAATCAAATGACTCGACGTTACTACAGTTAAGTTCCTCACCGCTTTCAGTTCTAAAATATAAAACATTTACAATAGGCAGTTTTTCATTAAGTATTTAAATCCACGTTGTATAACAAAATAAAAAAAACTGTAAATACAGTGGATATTGCTTATATAAATTCAACTTTTGACCAGCACAAATTAAATCTCACCTATAATAGATTGCAGAACATTATAATTATAAGTAAAATGGGAAAAAATAAATGTATTATAAAATTAATTTTAATTTTTCATATTTATTTCATAGGTGATACATGTTAACTGTATTTTGATACTGTACACACTCTTACACACTCGGTATTTTCTTTTATTTTTTATTACTTTCGACCATTTCATCAATTATACTAATCTTACTTGTAGTATATTGCATATTAAAATTAGTGTTAAATAACTTTTTATATACTAATTTATTTCAAATTTTTACAAAAAATGTCTAAATTTTCTATCAATTTTTCACAAAATTATAATAAGGGTTTTTGAACAAATTTTGAATCTTATAATTAATTTTTTTAATATAATATTTAGTTACAATGTTGTACCTTATAAGCTGCTAAACCTTAAAACTGCAGACGTAAGTAATAAGTACGCTGGTTTAATTTTTTTTTTTACTTACGAGAAATATGTGAAGTCAATGCAACTGTAGAAGTAAAGGGACCACCAAACACATTTCCAGCAGCTCCATAATAAAAACACCTCACCGTGATTGTATAGGCTGCACATTCTATCAACCCGGTCAGCGTGCAATTATTGCTACTAGTTAACTTAATTTCATTATTCAGTTGAGTGGAATACGTCAGAGAATAATTTACACTGCTATCTATGTCTGGTAATAGTCTCCATTCGACATAAAACGCGGTTGGACTAATAGGCTCTAAAGTCAATTTAATGATACGTCTTTGGAAATCTTCAAATTCTAAAATAAAACAATTAATTTAATATATTACTTTTCGGTATTCACTTTATATCAGACAGATTTATACAACGCAGACACTACATTAAAACCTTACAGTCAAAAACTATTAAAGTTTTGAAAATATATATTTTAAATAACTTTAAGTCATTACAAAACAGCATTTTTGGAAGAATAAATTATTATTGTATCACTATCATTTTTTAATTTTTTTACGATTTTGAACGACAAAATGCGTGTTTAGTTTTCTATTCAAAAGAAGCATATTTTTTAAAGAGCTGCTTCGATATATAAAAATCGAAATTCGAATAAGTAATAATTCATGAAAGTAATATTATTAAGGTTGCTAAATAAGCTGTCTAGTGTAAGTGTGCAGAGTGGTGATACAGGGTTAGGTACTCTACAAAATGATGATCTACAACATGATGATCTACTCATCAAAACTTAAAATAGGTACTTATGAAGTTATTACAAAATATAAGCTATTTATGCAAAATTTAATTATAAATTTTAATAATTAAAAATACACCGAATAATATTCTACTCCGGAATAAACAAATTAAAAATGTATGCTGTCATTTAAAGAATAAAATATTTAATTATATAACGATAAAAAATGTATTTTTTTCAGAAATGATATTTTCTGAAATAATGAGTGTCTTACGTTAAATCACCCCGTGTATGTTACAGGCAAAGTGTTGAATAAAGATAAGGTTAGGTCCTATAAAGGTTAACCTAACCAGCGTTGTATAAAATTACCAAGAACATCTATATAGAATGACAAAAATAAGCAGGTAAAGTAAAAAATGTTTATGTTATCATATCGATACGGTCTGTTTACGAAATTTCAAATCTCAAATAAGGAGGGTATTAAATTTTTATTACATAATAAAAACTTAAAATATGTATGGTTAACATTTATTAGTTCATAAAATATTAAAACTTGCTACAAAAATGCACAATATTAATATTATCATTTACACCAGAATAAGGTTGGGGGTCTCCAAACATTTTTATTCGAGGGCTACAAAAAATATCATTGCTCTTAGCGGATCAAAAGTTTACACATACAATTTTTAATGTTTAAAATTTAAATTTTAGATATCTCCTAGTATATTTACTGTCTTATGGAGGCCGCGGGCCGGTTAAAATTTGTTCGAGGGAGGCCGTAGTTTGAAGACCCCTGATTTATACCTACTAACAATCTTACATAACTCGATTAGTTAAGTCAATGAAACTAAATCATTGATATTATTACTGATATAATATATTTAAGTTCAGGGATGGCTTTTAGAGAGGGCATCGCATAGGGACCATGCCCCCAAGACGAGACATCTTACTTTTCATTTTTTCAAATATTTTCATTAATTTAATCATGTATAAATGTATAATTTGTATAATATTATTATTCCAAATATGTTTGGTCAATGATCAAGGTTTTATATATATATTTTATTTAATTGATATATTATATTATATAAATACACCTTTAATTTTTACTATAAATAATAAATTAATACACTAATTTTTGCTATATTATATAAACACTTGCTGATTAATTTTATTATAGTTTAAATATATATATACCAAAAATATATTACGTCCCCCCAGGCAAAGAACTAAAGCCACCCTTGGATCCATTATAGTGTCTATTACCTTGCGTAATAATCAGTTACATATTTGATATAAATGAAAATATACATATAGATTCCTTTAACACAATCTATACATTTACGAATATCAATAACTAGTACCTACCTATAATATATATTTCAAAAATATAAAACATATACATTTTTAATTTTTATACATAATGAGGGGCCTTTCGTAAATATATAGTTAAACATAATAATAATAAATTAAATAATACAAATAAAACATAATATTTCCTTAATTTTTTTTTTTTAAATATCCTATATAATAGATCTTAATTTACTAAATTAAAAAAATTTAATTATTTGTCAATATTACCTAAAATCATTATAATTATTTATACAAATCCGTCAAGTGGATAACCACGTTGCTGTAGGAACTGTGGGTGGTGTACGATGTATCTCGTCATTGATAGTGTATGTCTTAAATAAATGTAGTAATTTCGAATTCAATGATTAATCATTCTTACGATGAAAAACAATTCTCAGTGAATACTAAGTGAAGTTTAACTATTTGGTAGGTTAACTATAGTTATCAAACACTTATTCCTAAAATAATAAATTTTAACAAATGTTCCCAATGTCCTCATTAAAGTCTGAGCAAAGAGAATATATTGATTTTATAATTATAAAATAATAATGAAATAATATAATAATAATAATATATATTATAATATTATAATTATAATTATTATTATGCTCACATTCTTTCTTAATTTCTTTGAAAACACTTTTGACGGTAATTTTTGTTGGAATATTTGGTCTTGTTTAGTACTTTTAAGAAGACAAAATAGAAAATTAACTGTATTTTTAAAAATAAACAGGAAAAAAAATAATATTTGAAGAAATCGATAATATTTTTTTGATGTTGCTCATAAATTATATACTTAGTAATTTTCACAAAATTTTTATACTATCATCTTCTTTTTATATAATATATTTTTCAAAATAATTTTACTCTTTTTGAATTACTTATAGAAAAATGAAATTTTTGATATATTTTTTTTTTTTTATCCATATTTAACTTATCCAATAGGTACAGTGAATTATATCAATGATGAGATATACCTACTTAACACCAACTGTATAAGCGTATAGCAAAGGGATTTGTACTTTAACTTTTTTCTACCAATTGTATTGTTCATATAATTTTTATGAATCACCTACATATAACTCAAATTATATACAGATGAGAAATTTATTTTAAATAATTATAATTTAAATTCAGTTTTACTAATAAACACTTACAAAAATCATTGTATAAACCTTAGTTTATTTTACAATTATAAAATTACAACAAAAAAAAGCGGGAATGCGGGTATCGCTTTGCTGTACATTAGGTGCCGTGTGGATCATTATTATCTATTATAGGAGTGTTAAATCTGAATCCAATGATAGTTATCATTGAATACGAAAAACGATTCTGAACGAAGATGATTTATCAGCCTAGGATATAATTTCCAGTGGTTGGTGAAAAAGGTGGTTTATGTTTTAATGGCCTAAATACACCAAAATGTAAGTTCTTTTGTAATTATTGTAAGTTAAACTTATGAAAAACCTTGTATTAAATAACTCTTAGCTACTTGTACAAAAAATTTTATGAATCATACCTACAAAATAATTTGCAAATATTTAGGAATTTGACAAATTGTTGTCAATATTTGAACTTTAAATGCTTATAAAAAAAAATATTGCCTATGTATTCTTATAATTTTTTAATCACTATAAGAATAACTTATGAGGAGCTTTGCATTAAATTTTCAAGTATTTTGATTGGGACAAAAACATTTTATCGACACTTCAAAAAAAAATTTCAGAAAAATTGAAAATTTCAATTGACTATAAATAGCTCAAAAGTCAAAATATTTTGAAAATTAAAACACATAAAGAAAACGCAAATCTAAATAACTGGTATAATTTTCAAGTATCTACGACTTATACTTTTTGAATAATAACAAATATTTAAAATCGTTTGAGGATGAATCGTTATCATTAGGTACGCTATTTCCTTAAAATTTAAAATTTAAAATTCAAAGGTAGTTAAAATTTTTCCTATAATGATGCTTCGAGTTTTCTCTATAAATATTTGAAGGAAAACTTATGGAAAACTTAGTGTTGTAATTTTAATCCTTAGTTATAAACACAAACAATTTTATGATTTTTCAACTTCAAAATTACTTGCATTTTTGCGTTTTCGACAGATTTTGTAAAAATTTGAACTATAAACGCTTACAAAAAAAATTGTAACTAACGATTTTTAATTTTTTTTTTTTAGCTACAATAAGAACAACTCATAAGAAACCTCGTATTAAATTTTCAAGTGTTTTCGGTCGTCCAAAATTTTTTTATCGACACTTCAAAAAAAAACTCTCATAAAAATCGAAAATTTCTATGGTCTATAAATAACTCAAAAAAAGTCAAAAATTTTTGAAAATTTAACTGTATATAGATAACACTGACATAAATATTTGATGAAAATTTCAAGTATTTACATTGATTAGTTTTTGAATTACAACCATATAAAAAAATCGATTTGGTCAAAAACTGGTTTCGCATAAAAATTCCCGTTTTTCCGTCATTTTTTTTTTGTTTTTCTCGATTTTTTTGAAAACTGTTGGAAAATGTTTACTTTTGACCTCTATAATGCACCAAGGATATTCACTTTTACATCGGAAACCACCACCAAAGTTTGAAATAGGAGCATTATTTCTAGTAGTTATGCTGTACACAGACACAAAAAAAACAAATAAAAAAAAAAACACATCATTGTAAAATCAATACATTCATCACTCTGTTCAGAATCTAAAATCATTTGAATAAGTTAGCTTCCATAAAAAGTTAACAATAACGTATGCAATCTTTTCATATTTATACTCCCTTGCTACGTTCTTAAATAATCCAAACGTTAGAAAAACTAGAGGAACTAAACATACAATGAAATGTGTAACTACTAACTAGCAACAAGAACGGGCAAGCGTATATCATATACCTGTAAATCCATTGCGGAGCTTTCGGAGTCTGTTATTTGGTATCTGAGTCTAAGCACTTCCACTGTAGTCATCATAATATTTTTTTACTTAAGATTTAAAATATTTTCAATTGAATATTTTGGGATAAAATAAATTTGTTATTTCTTGATTTCAGAATATTCATATGACATTTATTATTCGTGCTTTGAAATTTTGAATATCTATTTTGTATATTGTAATTACATTTATTCCAATACAACAAAATGTACTAAACTAACATTTACAAACAACTATTTATTAAATTTATTACAATAAAGTAATTGATTACTATAGCCTATAGAATAGTCTGCCGACTTGTTCATTATTGTCACTCGAACAAAGCAACAGACAACTTGCAGTAAAATGTATAAATGTACCAAATATTATTAAGTATATCGTTATATATTAATATTATACCTGGTTGACGCAGTGTAGAAATTACAGTCACGTAAACTGTTAACAGCGTTAACAATGTTATAAAAAAATTATTAAATAAGTGTATGTTCATGGTTAAAGTTGTTGTCATTACGAAAACAGTGGCTGCTAGCTGTTTACTATTCGTCGTCTCGTGTAACTATAAAAATACCACTAATGTGATACACAATAATTTAATATAATATATACCATATTATAAACGAATTATTACTAAACTGTAATTTAGTTGTTATTAAATATTTTATTAACGAAATAATAATAATTTGTCTTCGAAAGTAAATCAACCGCTACTAGCGCAGCGAGTGCCGGTGACAAATGTTCGATGTATTGTATATGCAAACGGGATAAAAAAAAGTATTAGATAAAAGGTCGAATATTACACAATTTATAATTAGTTTGAAAAACTCGTATAATATAATATTATAAACTATAGGTTATAGGTATGCATGTTCAGACGAGATTTTTTTCTTTCGATATCCAAAGTTTTTTATAATATGGTTAACTATTCACATAACAAAATTTTATATCACCACCATATAACCATTCAGGGAATCTGCTTAACTGCTGCCAAGATCATAAAAACTTAAACAAAAATTATTACATTTAGACATGTTGATCCAGTACTCAGGAAATTGTTAACTCCAGTTCTATCCCAATCTATACTATAAATTTAAGAAATTACGTTCTATAAAAAATCATATACTTACATACTATTCATGGATATTAATGGATGCTCATGTAAGTTAACATCTTAATTTGTTTATTCATCATAAAGCAAGTTGGATATTCTATTCTAACCAAACTTAACTTTTTAACCAAACATATAGGTAGGTATGTAAGTAGTAAATATTATATTTATAAAATAGAAACAATTATCCATTTAGGAAGGGGTTTCCCAAAAAAAAAAAAATTTTTTTTTTATTATCGTTAAGTACTTAATATAGTACAATGGCTGCTTACTTCTGCAAAAGTATAAGTTTATATACTAACTTCACACATTCCTAAGTATTTAGAAAAATAAACAAAATTATTAAGTATTTAATTTAAAAAATAAAAATAACTAAACAGCTTAAAATTGTATTAATTATTGTGTTTAAATTCATCACCATAAGAAAAAATAATTGTCATAGTCAAGCTTCCAACAATTAGCCTAATACAACATCAGATTAGGAGTAAGGAAATGTAAATCACACCCTTAATGATTATGTATAAGTCTTGCATTACAATTAAATATTTACCAAAAACTATTAGAGTAAAAACATTTTCAATTCTCTTTTATCAAATTTTATTTTAAAACACTAATAAACATTTACACATAATTATTTATAATTGAATTAATTATATGGCTTACTAATTTGATTCATTTTTAATTAATTTAAATTATATATAAATATTATAATAGAATATTCATATACCTAAGCTAGATATTTTAACAATAATACACCTGTATACCATTCAATTATTAAAGTGTGGAGGTTTATCAATAACCACCACTCCAGCATAACTTCGGCCAATATTCATTGAGGCTGTTAACATGGACCATGTATTGGTGTTAGGATTGTAAATTTCTATAGAAGCCAAATTGGAAGCTCCATCATCACCACCCACAACATACAATAACCCGTCTAACGCAATTACTCCTATATTAAAACATAGTAATAACTTAATTTGTTTCTCAAAAAAAAAATTTAATTAAATAATGAAGAATTATAATACTTACCAGCATTTCTTCGACACATATGCATATCAGCAATAGAAGTCCAAACTCCAGTACTCGGCCTATAAGCCTCAACACTATTACGGACTTCAGGTCCATCATGACCACCAACAGCATACATTACACCGTCTAAGACTCCTACACCAGCACCACTGCGACGTACAGACATTTCTGCAACTGGTGTCCATGTATCAGTACTAGGATGATAACATTCAACAGATTTTAAACACTGCCTTGATAATCCATCATAACCTCCTACCTACACAATTAATTAAAACAATATATTACATATTTCAGTACTGTGATAACTGTCATAGTGTACAGAAGTACGGTACTCGCGTACCTGCGTTATCGCAACTTTTCGTCTTCAAGTATATTACATGTGATATTTTTATGGTTATGTCGCATAAATTAAATCTGAATATGTCTCGTAAAGACACACCTAAACGTCAACTATGTCATCGCATCAAGGTTTGGATATGGGGAATTATGGCAACTGTCCACTTGAACAAAAACAAGTCTCCACAAATTTTTATTAAAAACTTAACTAATCTCTCCAAGCTAAGGAATGTGCTCTCACTTATTTTGGGTCCAGAAGAATTTAATTTCAAATTGTCAAAAGACTTTTTAATATTCAATATGCATGATTGCACTAGTCATTACAAGGTTGTAGAATATCTCACAAAAACAAATCTGTCATTTCATACTTTCACACTACGCCAGGACTATCCAACCCAAGCGGTTATTCGGCACCTTTGCCATTCAATCCCCGCCGAAGATATTGAGGCAGCTCTAACGGAATTGGGCTTTCCTGTCCTAAGTGTCCATCCTTTTCTTAATCGTGTTACTCAAAGTCCACTGTCACTGTTTTCAGTGAGTCTTGAACCAATTGAATCCAGTCATAACATTTTTAAATTAACCAAGTTACTAAACTCCACAATCACTGTCAAAAAGCCCAGGAAATCTCGTTTTCCTCCTCAAAGCATGAAATGTCAACTGTACAGTCATACCAGGTCATACTGTAGACACACTCCTCGCTGTGTTAAATGCAGTGAGACTCATCTCACTGCAGATTGCACAAAGTCCTGGAACTACCTGCGGAATGTGCTTTATGTTCTGGAGCCCATACGGCAAATTATAAAGGCTGCTCTGCCTACAAAAAACTCATTAAGTTCCAAGATATGAAACGACACTTTTCCAAAACAACCAACAACAAAACTTAAAAAAAAGCATACCCAGGTGCCCCAACAATCAAGATTCCGGTCACTCAACCCCCTCTCAAAAATAAGTCATATGCCCAAATCAACGAAAAACAAAGAAAAATTTTCTTCCACTCACATTTCCAATATCCTATCTAATTTCATTTCTAATCTTATTTCCATTACCAGCCCTCTTATCTCTCTTCTTACAATAACTCTAAATTCTCTCCTTGCTAAATCAATATAGCAACATATATAACAGGGGTGGCCACTAACCTTAACTTTGAAGCCGCAAATGTATAAAGTTAATTCGAGGTGAGCAACATTGTAAAGCAATGTTTATAAAATAAAGATACATTTTTCATTTTAAATCAAGTAAAGGAACATTTATTTACATTTAATTTTAGCCTAAGTTTGGTTCAAGAGCCACACGAAATTAATTTAAGAGCTGCATATACTTCTGGTATATAAAATACATATTTATTATATATATATATTTAAGTTATAACGTTATTACTAACCATAGTTATCACTATCTATTTTCATTCTGTAATATTATTATAAAATTGTTTTCATTATTTCATTATTTAACTCTCTATTTGCAGTTAATTAATCTTAATTGCTTTATATAATTATACACCTAAATTGTACAGTTCCCCGGGACTAATGTATCTTATATTATCTTATAACCTTTATGTCTTATATTCTTAACTTTATATAATTACCTATAGCAGTACACATAATTGTCGAAATTAATTGTAACTTACAAAATTTCAATAAAAAGAAAAAAATATATTACATATTTAAAAATAATAAATAAAATATTAGTTTACCGCATATAAAAGATTATTGAGTACTCCAACACCAACACTACTTCTCCTAGTAGACATATTAGATACCATTCGCCATTCTTGAGTATTGCAATCAAAAACTTCTGCACTATTTAAACCACTTGTACCATCAAAACCACCAACCTAGAATTTATTATATGGTTTATAATTCATGACTAGACATAACATAAAATAAGAAATATTTATGTATAACTTACGGCATAAATGCAATTATCTAATACAGCAACTCCTAAAGTTCCTCGTCTAGCCAACATGGCAACTGTTGGTACCCAACAAGGTGATTGTGATGACAAATCAAGCATATCAACTGTACGAACTCTTAATGAGCCATTAAAACCACCCACAGCAAATACACGGCGATCTTTTAATACAGCTAGACCAGCTCTACAACGGCGTGTACTCATTTCTGGTCCAGACTGCCATCGATTAGTTCCCGGGTCATACCATTCTACACTACGAATCGCTTTAGGTGCTTGTCCGCCAACCACTAGTATTATCTGTAAAGTATAAATGGATATACTAATTTTAAAACTAAATAAATCACTAGAAAAAGTTACCTTAGGTAAACCAACAGGTTGTCTAGGTTTGGTACGAATAGTTTTTGGAATAGTACCAGGTTGTTCAGACTTAAGTAAATGAAAATTTAATGCTTCAATTATATAGTCTTTACCTAAAAATAATAGAAGAATATTAAGCAATAATTTAAATTAAAGTTAAAAGCCTTTTTTTTTTTAATGAAAAAATCAAGTAATAAAACATACATTCAAGGCTATTTTTAAGAAGAGGTTCCTCTTCTACTCTCTTAAGTAAATATTCTTTTGATGCTAATGGCAAACGAACATGTTCCATTAATTTAGGCAAAATATCTTTTCTACAATTTGATTCATAATTTACCCAACAAATAACACTTTCAAATACCTAAAACAATATTAAGAGCTAAATAATAACAATTATTTTAAATAGAATAAACTACTAATTTTTCATCTGTTATATTGTAATATTTAAATATAACAATTTCCTAGTAACCTACTTTTTCTTCAGATGGAACAGTAAGTTCATCACTAGATATCAACTTAACTACTTGTTCGGATGATAAGGATAGGAACTCGTCACCTTCAACCACTTCTCTAAGAAACAAAATATAACAATAAAAATATAACATCCATATAAAATAATAAAAATAATATTTCATACGAAAAGTGTTGTTGAATATATGATTCAGAACTTGACAATAGTTCCATACAGCCATGTAAATCAGCAAACGCCTTGATACCAAGACAATTTGTAGGGTGCAGTTGTGACTGTAGGAAATCACAGCATGCATCTTGTACATCATGCAATTGCAAGAGATTTGCAGCTGGTAACAAAACCTTAATAAAAAATTACAAGTTAAAAATAGTACATTTAAATTATTCATACAAAATTAAAAATGATTTTTACCTGTACATTTTCTTCACTGACCATTATTTGGGCCGTATAAATAAAATCTACTAGAAGTTTTAATGCAGTAGAATCCAATTCTCTTATAATTACATGATCTTTATTACTTTCTTCAAAACTTGTGAACATGGCATGGAAATAAGGACTAGCAGATGCTAAAACCACTTTGTGTCCAAATACTATTGTACTATCGTCTGTTTCTAATTTAATATCACAAAAAACCTCATCTCTAAAACAAAATTGTGTTAATTTACTATTACCTAATATTTATCTATTAAAAGTTGAAATCTCTCACAATAATGCAACAAACCTGCGTAAAGATTGTAAAACTTCAAATGCGCGAACTGTATGAGAACTATTTCTATATGGAGTTCGTTCACGTCTCCCTGACCTTGGTACTTGTTTTTGAGAACTCTCATCTAATGAATTCTGACTGGCATATCGTAATAATAAACCAGTTCCTCTAAAAATAATATAACATTAATAAAGAAGAATAAGTAACATCGATCATAAAAACTTACCCAGTTGAAACACTATCACCTTCCATATTATAAAATACAATGAGACTTCAAATCTAAAAAATACTTTGCTCAATAATACATGACTGCAATAAGCTAAAATACCAAAGGTCATATCATCATTGTGAACTCAAAAATGTACTACCTATTTTAGAGAAATGGTACCTATACTAAATGTATCAATAAATAATTTATGAATCAAACTCTTATTAATGTAACAACTATGTAAAATAGAATAATAATTAACAATTAACAATAAACATTAAATAAATAATAATTATAAGTTAACATACCTGCCAGTAGACAGTAGTTATTACTTATTCGAATTTATGTTATCAACATTTACTGATAAGAATGTAAAAAAAAATATTGATCGATCATGGTAGATAATAAAACTATAAATACTTTCTATTGAGTCAAAATCAAAATATTGATAGATAGACTACTGACTAATTAATAATAATTAATTTAAGATTATATTATAATATTTTTAAATAATTTAATACAATATTAATTAATAATATATTTAATAAAACACACAAAACTAACGGTAGTAAAATTTGTTTTCAGTTTAGCATTTTTGAGTAAAAGTGTAAACATAATATTATGTAGGGTAGCCAGGTAGGTAGGTATGGTAGTCCTACCTACCCTGCGTAGTTGCATTTCTGCGAACTATCCGCGATTGATGTAGGTGTTGGTTATTGAATAACCGCTATTATAAATTAATAATTATATTATAATGTATAATTTGGACTACCGTCTACCATACATACATAGTGCACATTATTTTATTATTTTTATTGTTTAAGATTCTTAGAAAAATGTGTACTTACTTTTTCAATAAAGTTATTTTTTTATAACTTGGTAGGCACTAGGCAGTAGCTAGTAATTAGTATAGTTTATATTATAATAGTTATATTATAATATACTTGAATACCTACTTCAATGGATAAAATACAGAAAAATTATTTTTAAACTTTTTGTAACGGTTAGGTTAATTTCTCGCAAAACGTGGTCCTAATTTTTTTATGTAATTTAAATAATTTAATATAGACTTATTATATAAGTCTTATAATAATATACCTACTTATATATATAATATATTACCATTGATTATAAATACTATTTTTATTTTTATGTTATGCCCCCACGAGCTTGTGTCCTCTGCATAATTTTAGCACCCCCAGTATTTGGCCTCCACTCTCCAGTCGTGCCTATGCTAAATACTTCTATAAAAAAGTAAAATAACATGAGAGTAAGAATTTTCAAAAAGTTGTTTTATTAATGCATTCCTAGTTTTATTTTACCTACAGGCTACATTACCTATAAGATACTTTTTTCGTGATCTAATAAAGTTTATTTAACGTTGATCATATACATTGGACATTGGTTATTGCCTTATTGGTTGGTCAAACTTACGTTAATGATTAAGTATGAAGAAATAAGTAGTTGCAAGAAAAAGATTCAATTAGGTACTACCATTTTTTTACTTATCTTGACGCTTTTACCTTTTATTATTATAAGTTAGATAACTGCAGTACTGCAGTAGTCAAAATAAAAATTGGTGTTAGTTATTATTTTTAGTTTAGGTAGGTATATAATAAATTTTAAGCAAATAACTACTAATTAAATTTATTGTTTTTTAAAAAATTTTAACATACAATTAAATATTATCAAATAGTTTTCACCACCAAATATGTAACAATCCCTTTTAACCAAAAGAAAAGAATATCTGTTCGAATCAAATATTATGTTCGAAAACTTTCTGATTGTTACCTATATAATATGTCACATCGCGGTATATAGAAGATCCATTCAGCGTTCTAACTCGTTTCGTGAAATGTCATCCAATTCGCGAAATGGAACATCTTTTTTTTACACATCGCGTAATTACACAATGTGAATAACTTTTCACGATTCAGACACGGATTTTTAGAAGTACGGAAACTGAACTTATTCCGTAATATGTACATACACATGACGAAACATATTATAACACGTGTATAATTTTTATTAATAAAAACAACTTGTTTTCAGGCACGTATACGTCCACCCCCCCTCTCCCCGAAAATAAATAGTTAAATAGTTGTTTAATAATTAGTTATTTATATCATCATTCATCGATAAATATTGATTATTGTAAATTTTTTATAACCCCCCCCCCCGAAATTTGTTTTTGTATACGTGCCTGCTTGTTGTAATAACCTGTGATAATAATTTTGCATTAGGTATAGGAAACTTTAGATAGGTACATTTATATTGTAAATCATCAAAAAAAAAAAATTAATTAAATTAATAATAATTATAACTTAAACTATAATAAGCTTTTAGGTAAATTTAAATTGCAAATTATCAATAAAAAATAAAAAAAATAGTGTCCGAGTCTTTCCTATCGATACCTCACCTACGACGGCTCCCAGTTAGCACAGTAGGCCGCGGCCGTAAAAAAATTTTTACTGATATTATATAGAATAGTGAACAGATTATCTGTTTATAGTAGCTTGGTAGGTACCTAATTATATTTTTTAAATGATATCAAGGCACGATTATAGATAATCCTGTACATATTATAAATTATATTTTACCCACTGAAATCTAGTATGAATCAGCTTTTTATCAGTAAATCTAGTATTTACAGTGAGTTTCATATATTATGTACCTATATTGTATATTGTAAGTATATATTTATATTCTATACACATCATGTGTTGTAATAATTAACGTTATCACAGATGACAGAATAAAGAAATTGGATAGGTGAAGTGGTTCGTAATGATAAATGCTTATTCGATAGTGATGACTGTTGTTTTAATTTTAAGCTTTCCAATAGAAGTAATGTATTTTAAAAAATCCAATTCCTTTAAAAAAAATCATCCTAACCAACCATTACTGTTAAAAATGTATCTTGAGAGTTGCATAGAATTTATAACTAAGTTGATTCTAATGGGAAAATTGTGCCCCGTAAATGGATTACTGCAGTTGAGTGTATAAATGAAAATGTGGTGAAGGCTTTATATTGTACCATATGCATAGCATTTAATACATCTTTGTACTTAGTAACTTTAATCGTGTTTGCACTCATTTCAAAAATATATATTCTGCTATTGAATCTCATGAAAATAGTAAAGATCACTTTTTAGCTGTCGAAGCATATTTATTGCCAATAAACCAAAATGACCTACAATTTGTAGTAAGTAGGGATACGATGAACATCAGAAAAATACTAGTTATGGAAAGAGTTCATATTATCATACAAGTGTTTTGAAATAATTAAATTTATGGAAAACAAAATTTATCCCGCATTGAGGTACTAATAAAGACTTATACGATAAAAAAATATTTAACTAAATCAATTCAACGTAGCAAAAACGCGGAAAAAACGTTGAATCTAATTTTAAAGGAAGAGGTTCTAAATTTCTAATAACTTTATTTTCAAAGACTTCAGTGCATAAAGCAAATATAAACTATATTAGTAACTATGCGGAAAATAATAAAAAAAAAAAAATTAGGTAATCGGCAATTTAGTAGATATTCAGGTATGTTTAACAATATCTAAAACCAACAATTTATAATTATTTAAATTAAATTATTGGTTGACAGGCGACAGCACTAAAGACGTAGGAAGTAATCAAGCAGCTATTTCTTTGCGATATGTTTTCAAGTAAAAGAACGCCTGTTTAGTGTGGTAGAGGTAATAGACACTTCAGGAAAAGGAATTTAAGAGCTCATCTCCTAACTTTTCTTTATTTAAATACCTGAAACAATACATTGTGGGTTGCCTACTTACCTACAATAATAGGCCGGTCCCCTCCCATGGTCCGGGCCTGACGGCTATATCAGTAAATCCTCTTCAGTTCATATTTTTTGCAAAATTAAGGAATGGTTCAACTCTTCAACCAGCTATATCTAACACAACAGAGGTCATTGGTCAATAAATCAAGAGTTAAGTCTAACGGAAATAGTGACTTTAACAACAGGGGGGCAAGATTTTCATAGTTGTAATAATTGTAGGGACAAATGTAAAACAAACAATTAATGCGGCTATTTTAAATCAAATCGAAAATGTAATAGACAATAGCCGTTGCCATAATACTACCCCATGTTTAAACAAGTAATACTATTATGGCAACACGGCCATAATTTAAAGCATTGCAGCATGGTTTTAAATTAAATTGTAATAAAAAAAATTCATTTTTTTTTTTTTTATTAAAAATGTATAATATAAATGTATCAAAAGATTCCTATAGAATGAGTAATTATTATAATTATTATCACAAGTTATTACCTACAAATTGTTTCTATTAAAAATATATATATAATATACAAGTATTATATGATTCGTCATGTGTATGTACAGATTACGAAACAAGTTCCGTACTTCTAAAAATCCGTGTCCGTTTCGTGAAAAGTTATCCACATTGTTTAATAAAACGATGTGCGATGTGTAAAAAAAATAAGTTCCATTTCGGGAACTCAATGATATTTCTATTTTCTAACGTGAAACGGATGTGACTTATACAAATACAATATAGGTACATAGTAAATATGATATAGAATATTCTGTATTATATTATCAATTTGTTTAACTATATTATAATATAATATGATGTAGGTACCTACCATTTTGAGTTGAAAAGTCGGTATGAATGAATCTTTTGAACAAGTTTCTACCAGAAAAACGGTTTTTAGGGAAAATATAAAAAAATCTTTCACGAATTAAAACGGACAGAGCACAAAATTAATTGGTTTCTACTTCCTACTGGCTAGTGGCAAGTGGGCAGTGGCTACTAATTAGTAATTACTAAACTTGTCCATTCTTCCTAATTCCTATAGTTGTCCCGTGTTCGTATTTCTTCATAATTAGTAAAAATATTTATAAATTTTCATGCAGTAAAACACGGTTTAAGATCTTTATTTATGTTGTAACCACGGTAGTAGATGAATCTACAGCGGTGTGATGAGCTGATAACCACAAAAGTGTTAAGTGATAATGAATTTGATATTTTATATTATTTCTAACTTTTTACTTTTTAGGATCGTGTCGTGACTCGTGATCGTGAAGACGTGAAAGCAAAATTTGAATGTATGGTAGTGACTGTATAAAAAAAAAAAATAGAGAAATACTAATATATATTATATACTAGTGATCGTCAATAGTAAAATTATTTTAAAAACATAAATAATTTCTATTTTTCTATAATATTATGCACTCATGCGTGTAATATTAAAATAATAACATTTCTCTTTTAAATATAAGTCAATACTTATTGTCTATTGTTATAAAAATAAATACAATGTTTAGGAGTATTCATACAGTTTATACTGGACTCAACAAGGTTAAAATTATTTTATTTAATGTTCTATTATTGCTGTTATTAAATTTATTAAAATTTGATTTATAAAAATCTTTTTAGCTCCAGCATTTGAACTGTAATGTACAAAATGTGTTAACTATTGGTTGTGTGGGTCAAACACGATGTAGAAGTAACAAACATTACAAACCAGAGTTCAAAAAATTGAGAAGCCAAAAAGTAACTACTCGTTATGTATATAAATAACATTTTAGATTTAAGACTTATCTAATATCATTCTAGTAAGTTTAATATAAATAGTAATAAGCAGTGGCGACTCGTGAGGTTCACATGAAGTGGTGCACAAAAAATGTGTAAGATATGCTATCTATGAAAGATAATAGTAAAAATATTAATTTTGTAAATTTTTGTATAGGAAAATACCAATATAATGTACCTACTAAATACTTATCTAAATAAAAACGAACGACGCGTCATTGCGGCACAATAAAAACAAGTTTGGTGCATACATTAAATGTGCTCCATACTACCATGTATTACTAATTGACGTGTCGTGGCATGTACCTAATTCTTACATGGCTGCAAATTATTATTTATTAATCGTTTATAAACACACTTCTCAGTTTCTCACCATATGAGCTGCGGAAATTTTTTTTTATTAATTTATATTTGTTTTAGTACAGACCATATGCATAATTATAATCAATTATATTTATATGTAGTCTAATAAGAGAAATCTAATAATTTTTATTTTTTTTGGGTGGTTCACGTGCTCCTGTGCACCATATCACGAGCTGCCACTGGTAATAAGTAATAACTATTTTCTGTTATGATTTACATTATTTCATCAGAAAATTGTACATCTTCTAAGTAGCTACATTAATAGCATATTAACTTATGAAATATTGTGTTTTATAGGTTTTAAAAGTAGATTTACCTGATTATGAAAAAGATAAAATGGATTCTGAAGATTACAGCCCTGAAAAGTTACGTACCAGATACAAAGAAAAAGGTATACAGCCCACAAGACCGTGGATTGAGCGTAGCACATTTATTAACAATACAGGTTCACTGATAGAACCTTATGTTCCACCAGAAGGAGATGGAAAAATTTCACCAATTAGTACAGCTGTTAAGTCACTATTGTGTTCATTAAAGTTATCACATTATAGTAACATATTTTTTTCTTGTACAGGGAGCTAAACAAAAAATCGAATTATTAAAAAAAAAAAAAGAAACTTGGCAAGCCATACGTAAAATAAGACAGAATGAGGAAGAATTTGAATTATATCCTGAATTTATAACAAAAGCACAAGATATTTATCTTAAAGCCCACACTACTATGGTCAAGTGTGTATCAACTATTTTATCAATGATTTTTATATAATTTCTGTGATTGATACACATATTCAATTTTGAATGTTTTTAATATTTTTTAGTAAAGACAAAAAAAATCTTCTTCAATATGTTACAGAAAAAGCTTATGTGGCAAGTAAAAAAACAAAAAAATTGTAGTTTTAAAATTTAAAACATATTTTTGTATTTTAGGAAATGGTGCATAATATAGACAGTAAGACGTTACGTTGGTCATTCATAAAATCAATTGAACCACCTCGTGTAGTTCATGCAAGAGTAACGGATGTCATAACCCAAGACAATTTATTTGCACAGATAACTGTACGCTTTCACACTAAACAGGTATATATTTAATATATTTAAAAAATGTAATTATTTAAATTTATTATTAACTATCCAATAAACTTAAAGTACTTATTTTTTTTTCATAGACATTATCAGTTTTTGACCGTTTTGGACGCTTAATTTTTGGTAGTGATGTGATTGCCAAAGATGTTTTAGAATATGTAGTATTTGAAAAGCATATTGTAAATCAATATGGAATGTGGCGGATTCATGGAAAAATAATCCCCGATTGGATGCCCCCCAAAGAACCAGCTCCAGTAACACATCTATTAAATGTTGAAGCAGAAACAGTAACTGCCATAGAAGCTCAGCCAGATGAATCAAAATCTAAAATTGTACTTCCGGATGCATAATAAATAATTATAACTGATAATCATCAATTAATGTAATAATAAATCATAAATAAAAATATAGATACTTATTATTTAAAATTATTTATACATAACCATTTAGTAAAAATATAAAAATATTTAATATACATAATATAAATACCCACTCCACAATAATACTGAACGTAAAAAAAAATACATTTAATAATACTCTTAATATGTATGTAAAATACATTTTCTTAATGTTAATTAACATTAATATTAGCAAATTTGATATGTAACTTCTTCAATATATTTAAACAAAACTACTTGTTGGTTGATCTACGTACACAGGTTTTTTAGTTTTGGTATCAACTTTTTTTTTTATTTGAAGATCATTAGTTAGATTCTTAGGTTTAGGTGGTAAAGGAGGAGGAAGATGTCTTATAAATTTGGTACGATCATCAGCAATTGGATTTGGTCTTTTAAATTCCCCATCATCCAGAGATTTATAAAAGCGGGTTGAATCCCTGTTTTCACCATTACGTTCGGTCAATCTGATTGATTTATGATGTTTTTTGTTAGTATCTACAGTATTATTTTCTTTATTCTAAACATCAAAGAAAAAAATAATTATTATTCATGTTTGAAAAATAAACCATATTTAATCAAAATGTAAATACCTTTAAAAAGTCTGGCATTTCAAAGTTGATCTCTGTACCTCGTTGATCTTCTAATCTACTTCTTTGAGCTCGCTTTAAGCCTTCATATAAAGCTAGAAATCAATAATTTAATAGTAAATTTTAATCAAAATATATTGTAAAAATACATCTTAGATTATCAACTTTGTTTTATTACTAAATTAACATTTTAAACTATTTTTCTATTGGCCTTAAAAAAAATTAATGCAATTTGTAGTTTTATAATTTTAATATTGAAATTGTTAACTTATTTATTATGAAATGAACAAGTAAGAATAGACTTTAACTTATAATTTATTCTCTCCAATATATTGTTAAATTGTTATATTAATCATTTTTGACGAGGTTAATACCGAAAAAAATACATAACAATAAAAACTACACAAAGAAGAAAATTATAATACTGGTGACTATAATATGTGACAAAATCAATATATTTACAATACCATAATTAATGCTGAATCTTATGTTAGTTCAGATATTGGAACTAATACATATATTCTAGAAATGTATGGTATTTAATAAATTGTTCACAAAAAATTGATATGCCAATTAAATGGAGATCTTTACTTATTCATAGTCAATGTTAAATTAATTTCTAAGCAACATAAAATATTATTACCAAATACTATTTTTATGTTTGCGGTATATAATTACAATAATTATTTTGGTTATAGAATATTAAAAATAATATAACTGTAGAATACGAAAAAAAAACAAATTTTTTTTTTAATTTATCACACACAACAGTACAACACTAGAAATGTTTTAGAAAAAATGAACAAAATGTAATCGATTGTAAAATAGAAATTTCTCTTACTTAACAACATATTATAATAATTATTAAACTATTAATAATTAAAATCAAATAATTACCATCACTTTCTGATTGTTTATCATTTTGTATTTTTGTAATTGGTTTTAATTTAGCAATTAGTGGTGGAAGTTTACTCAGCGTTTGTTTTTTTTCAGTACTATTTATTTGTTGATCATGTATTGCAAATTGTGATTTACAAGTCTTCTTTATTTTCTAAAAAAAAAAAATTAATTATATAATTTATCATTATAAATTATAATTACAATATTTTTACTCTTTGTTTCTCGTGAAATATTGAATCTCTTCTTAAAAATCTACTAATCAAACTAGATGATTGTTCTGATCCCCATTCTTCAGACTAAAATAAATAAAAGTATACACCTGTGAGTTAATTTGTTTATATATTCACCTAACATTAACATACAAAAACATTGACGTTTTTTAACTCAATTTTGTCCATTAATTTTATATTGATTTTTTAGATTATGGATAAAATTTTTAAATTGTAATATTTTACTAACTCATAATTTGGATAAACATTTAAATATCATAAAAACAGCCAAAGTTAGAAATTAGATGTTAATAAAAGGTTAGGTTAATTTTTTTTTTCTGGATTAAAATAATTTATAATTCCATATTAATATAATAATTCATATTTACTAACTTTTATAGACCCTTGATCTGATGGAAGTTTATTCAATTCTGGATTTTTATTTTGCAAAAGGTCTTCAAATACTTGATTAGTTAAATCATCCAAGTTATCTGAATCTTGTCCATTTCTTAATGTCATATTTTGAGTGAATGATGTCATACTACTGCGTGTCAAAACTTGTATTCGACGACTTTCTACTAGTGAAACATCCATATCTGGATCAATAACTTCATTTTCACTTATCTGAAATAATGATTTATTATAAGTTAAACATTTTTAATAAATTTAAAAATGCTACCAATACTCACAGAACACAGAGTAACTAATTCAGTTTTATAACCATATGAGGATAATATGGGACCTATCTCTTGTCCAATTGTTGAATCTATTTTACAATCAACATTTATAGTTTTTCTGTCAGGAAGATCTAATCTAAACCATATTCTAGGTTCAACTTTAACATCTAAACCATCCAGAACACACGAACTGCCATTTAAATCAATTATCTATAAAATAATTATATTATATTATATTTAAAGATACTCTTTTACAATATACTTTATTTATATCGGTCTATCACTAATAAAAATATTTTTAAACCAAAACCAAAAAAAAGAAAAAAAAAGTAAGCAGTTTGGTTGGATTTAAAGTTCTACTGTACATTAGGTGTCTAGTAGGTCACTGTTATGGGTGTATTAAATTTGAATATTGTAATATATAAAAAACGATTCTTAGCGAAAGTCTGTTATGGTGTCAGCTTTATCACTAAATATATTTTATAATACAATGAGTTCCGCTTAATGTGATCATATTGGTTTAGGCCATTTTCATTCTCTTAACTGGTTGATTTCATAACTTTTTTTTTTTTTTTTTTATTAATGATTCTAAATTTATACGTATGCTTAAATATACATTTAAAATAAATAAAAGAAACTATCTATTTTCGATTGTACTTGAGAATCTACTAATTTCATTTTCATATTAGCTTTAAACTAAAATCTATATTCAATCAATATACATAATATAATTTTAATTATTTAAAATTAAATGCATAATAGTCATAATACTATAATATAACAACTTTAATCAGTTTTAGATACCATAAAAATGATACGAATGTTCATAAAAGTGATTCAATTATCCAGTACTTAGTGATACTAATAAAAGGATAATTAAACATTAATCATTAGTAACATAAGATTTAGATAGGGATTTTCATTTCTAATTCCAATAAATAGTTGATTTTATAACCAATGATCAAATTAAGAGGAACTTCTTGTATATTAAAATTATTTTTTCACATTTAGTATTATAATAGGTTGGTATAATATTTAATTATTATTTAATAATAATATATATTTATACCATTTTATATCTCAAAATGTAATAACGTGTTTTTGTAAATACTACAAAACAGCAGAAATATATTCATAATATATAATAGATAATATCTTAAAATAAATAAAAAAATTCATAATAATTTAATATAATATAATATATATAGTATATTAAATATACACATATATTTTAAGTTCCCACAAGTGCTTTTAAATTACAACAAAATAATGAATATCATTATTTATCATTTACATAATTAATTTTGTCCAAATTTTAGCTTAAAATATGGTATACAAAATAATTGTCTAATAACCTATTACTTTTTAAATTGTATGGTTTCAGTAGGAACTTATGATACTTACAACTTGTGAATAATCTTGTATTAAATTTTTAAAATAGATATACATAGAAAAAAATTTATAAACTCCTAATTACATAAATTATATAAAATGATAATCACATTTTGTGAAAATTTCAAATATGTATTTACTAGTTTGAAGTTATATGTATTATGTGGGTGAATTAAGAAAATGCAGCTAATTATTTTAACTGTAACATACCTGTTCATTGTTGGATTGAATTTTGACTTTGAAGTGTTTATAAGGATAACCACGTTTATCAAATAATCTCTGAATAAGAACTTGGACAGTAATATCTGGAGTTACGTGCAAAACTGTTGATGATTGGTCGGGAAGTGTAACTCGACACAAACCAGATGTTAATGGAGGCTGAACTGTAGATTGACGTCTCCATGATAATAATGATTTTCGACGACTTCCGGTATTAACATGGTAGTCAATAGTACTTGTATTAGTTGTTTCTTCAACATCATTTATCTAATAAAAATAAATTAACATTTGAATAATAAATTGCAATAGTTATATTAATTAATACAAAATTGAACATACCTTTTTGCTAGAACATTCTGCAGATTTAAAAGTAGTAGTATCTTGTTCACTAAATGGTATATGGTCAGCTATCTGTTCTACTAAACACATTTTATAAAGATCAGACTTTACAAAACGGGGATAACTATCAAATTTCATTAAATTAAACACTTGTTTTTGAGCCTAAAATAAATAAATTTAATATTATGATTTGTAATAATAGTATTGTAATAGTATTGTACTACTGTTTTAGGTAATAAAAATTAAAAATAAGAGCTGACGTGCCTGTAAAAAGAGATTAGGATCAGCTTCTTCAATTTGTTCGATTGTAAGATTTGAAGCTTTTGAGTCAACATTTACTGGTTCAATAGCATCACACGCTAAATGTTTAGCATATATATCTCGAGCAATTGCACATCGCAACTCTTGATCTATAGTAGAGTGATATCGTTCACACGCAGTCCAAAAGTACAAATTTTCTGCACTGAATTCTTTTTTTAAAAATTCCTTTTTTTTAAATAAACAAACAAACATACATTTTGTTAATATTCTAAAGAAATTATTTATATATATTTCAAGAAGATAATGTGCTTCACTGAACAAATTTAATTGGGTTACCACAAATTCACATTATGCTATAAAATCTTTAAAATGTATGGTATCTACAAATTGTAAATTTAAATATCTAATACTATGTTGTATTCCTCTTATACAATCTCAATTTTTACATATTTGTCAATTCATTAAGTTTAAGTAAGTTTGTTTAATTTATATTATACTGAATTATTAGGGAAATTGGTTTAGTTCGATAAATTAAAATTTTTAGTTTGTTCTGAACCTAACAATTAAAATTGAATTAAGCATTCAAAGAAAATCACTAGTAATAATAAATATACAAATAATGGAACTTACTGCAAAATTTTGTGAAGTTATAGGATCTTGTAAAACTCTCTCAAACGATAAAGTCCAATCTTGAGCTTGACTGGTTTTTGAATTATTCTAAAATATAAAAAAAAAAACATGAAAAATGAATACAACTTACAAAATAAAATTAGAATTATTTAATGAAATACAGTAGTAAATTGCAGTTAATGTACTTAAGTAGCAGACATAAAAAATAATACAACATGTATACCAATGTCAAGTAAGCCTATAATTAACCATTTTGTAGAATATAAGTTTAAATTAGTAATCTAAATTTATAAAATTTTCTCATGTCTTAGAACATTTTTATTTCTGTAGGGAAATTCTTTTATCACTTATATGTTTATAGTTTATAACATATACAGTAATGTTATATAAATGTATATAATAAATTAACTATTACTAATTTAATTTAATTTAATTTTTAAAATACCATATTTAGTATATAATATTATTTATTAATATGAAAAAATTATAATTTTTATTAAGCATTCACATTAAATAGTATAAGTATACAAACATGTAATTACTAAAAAGTAAACCGAAGTACGGTATATAACAATAGAACTATTTACATTTCACATCACATTAGATATATTTCTGATATGGCAAAAAAAAATTTTCTTCAGTGAAAATTTAAAATGGCATGTTAAATAATAAAATATTGGGAAATGGTTGAGATAAATAAATCTAATAATATTTTAGAGTAAATTTATAATGAATAACCATTTAAACTTTATCAATATTTTTTAATTATATATATAATACATAGATAACTTTAAATTACTAAAAATATTAAAACGACACAAGTATTACTAATAATTTATAATAATGACTCATTATGAAATGATTAAATTCCAGTGAAAATCCTTACAAACTGATAGAATTTAATTGTTGTGCCATTAATGTATAAATTACCACAATTAAAGTATAATAATCAATCAGTAAAAATATAATATTTAAATAGTTAAAATATGATACAAATTTTGTGATATATACCGTGGTTTTGTTTTCAAAAGAATTTGTTCGCCTAAGAACACGCACAAAAGAACTATTGGAGAATGTAATACAACTTATTTTACGAAAAGGAAGCATGTCCATTGTAGATAAAAAAAAATGTATTAAAAATATTTAATAAAGTACATCTTCTATGAATATAATACTTTAATACTACATTAAGCTTGACATTTTCACATAGTCATACACTCAAATATTATTTTGATTTTCAATTATGTATGACAGACACATGTCACAGATATTGACGTCATTGCATACAGTAACCTACCTATCACCACATTTAAAATTTTAATTAGAATTACATACAATGAATACTAATGAACATGACTCAAAAACATGTTATATGTTATGGGAAACTCTTATTAAAAACTTTATGATATTAAATTTTATATTGATAAAATACAAATGTATTATAAATTAAAGCAAGTAATAGGTAAGTGTAGCAAACATTTATTTATATTTCATACCTTTAATTGTCAACAAAACAAGCTACATAAACTTGATTTATGAATTTTTCAGATGAAAATTAATATGCTTTAAGTAAATTATTTTTTATTATTATAGTAAATGAGTATATTGATACTTTTATTATGTATATAAATATAGTTTTTTTATTTTATTTTGTTACAAAAATTAATTGAAACATTATTGTTATAATAATATTTACAAGTTATAATAATAATGATGATTACATTTATGAAAATATTTTACATAAATTATTCCATAATTAACTCAATATTAATCTCAGTATACTAAAATTGTATAGATCCAAAGTAAAAATATATTCTTTTTAATCATAAGTTATACTTCGATTGACAATGTCATTAGTGATTAAAATAAAATATATTAATGTAAACTTAAAAAAATATTGATTAGCACAGCACATCAAAATATTTTTCTCCTCGAGTTTAAAATATATTTATTTTTCTATGGCTAGATATTAAGTATAATAAATTATTTTTTACTAATTTAATAAAAGGTGGGTCATCTATAGCCAAGTGGGCCTGAACTTATTTTTATTATTTTTAACTTACGAGGTAAAAAGAGGAAGTAAAACTTTTGATTTATTTACTAACTAAATAAAATAAATATATAACTTACATATAATCCATCAGTTTCTGGGATAAAATCTTCAGTTCCTTCTTTAATATTTTGTAAACTTCCCCATATGTTAACATTACAATCTTCATCATTAGTTTTAAAGTCTTCTAAACTTTGAGTAACAAGAGGATATCTTAAACAGTCAAATTCTGTATTTGATTTTGTTTTGACATCTGATAATAATATTTCTTGACTTCGATAACTGCTTCCTAAACTCATTCCTTCACATGAATTATTTTCATGTTGTACACTACTCTCACTTTTTGATCTACGGGGCCCAGGCGATCTACTTAAGATTGTATAATCAGGTCCTAATTGACTGAAAACCAGATCAACTGAACTAGTACTTAATGGTGAACGACTCCTAGGTCCACGTTCAACTGCAGTATCCTTAGGAGTAATTGAATCTGAACAATCAACACAATGTGTAGCCATTTCACCAACCTTATAAAAAAAATATCATGATTATAATTTATTTAGCTATACAAATAAATTATAACTACTTGTTGTATGTGTAAACATTGATTCTGTACATCAACCATTAATATTCTATCTGTCTGCATACCACAGTAATCCTTGTATCCAATACCTGAATCACTGTTGCTGGTTGTTGTTGTTGTGCTATCATGACTTGGATGTGGGGAATTTCCAACAACCGAAATACGATTAGCATCATTTTTATAATACTTTTCAATAGCAACTACAACTTGATCACAGTTTGGAGGGAATTGAGTACATACACCATTTGAATCTCTGACACAGGTGATTTTAAAACTATTAGCTTGTGCACAATGGTCCTCATGTGATACTGGGTCTACAGCAAACACATGACACGAGTTTGATGGCTCATCATCTATAGATGATATAGTAACAACACCAAAGTATTTGCTATTTTCATCAGAACTGGCAGCACAAAACATGACACGACTACCTGGATAAACAGCTAAAGTTACTCCAGCATTATTTTGTAAACAAAGACTGGATCCATATCCTGTCATCAGTACAGCAGCATGAGAACGTTTTTCAGCTTTTAAACGTTTAATACAGCTTTTTACAACCTAATTCAAAACAAATTAAAATAATTTTACTACTTAAAAGTTTATCAATACAAATGTTTAGTTAAATATAATTATATCAGTTAAAATAATATGAGTAACAGATATCTGTTATCTGTAAGTTACATGAGCACCTAAGTCCTTAAATGTAGTTTAAAATAGAGATGACTAAAGCTACTCAGTGAGTCAACACAAAACACACATACAAAAATCATAAAAATTATTAGACAAATGTTAATCAAAAATATTTTTAAAATATGTTATTTACCTAAGCAAATATTTTTAATAAAAATAAATAAAAAATAGGTAGAAATGTAGAATAAGCAAAAAAATATATAAACTATCTTCGATTATTATTTACTTAGCTATACTTTTAAGCTCAATTCAATTTTAAGAAAGAAATAAGATAAAATTATTGTCATTTAAATTATGAATTATAATTAATACATGTTAATACCTAAGCTTAAAAATAATTAATTTGTGGATTTAAATTTACTAACTTGTAGCCGAGACCCAGCAGGTATACATGGCATTTCAATTGAACCTAAATATCTCACAACTATTTGAAAATTATAAATGGCTACTGCTTCTTTATCATATATTGAACAGTTATTATTATTACGATTGCAAGGTTTTGATACATGAGCAAACTCGATTCCATAATCAGGATCATCATTTCTCATTTTATTTACATTGATAGGAGTTAAGGCTGGCCTAGATTTATGAGGATATTTTGGTCGTTGTCTTCCTAATTCATTTTTAAATTCTTCATCAGAGCTATCAGAATAATAATTCTCTGCTATTTGTAATCGCAAAGCAGATTGACATCCACCAATTAATTGTACTACATCATCATGTAATAGTTTACTGACATTATGGTTGCTTACAGCTACCAAATAATCGCCTGCTCTAAGACCAGCCTGGTCGGCAGGACTACCAGGAACAATGCAACTAAGAATGCATGGTTGCTGCCCAGATATAGTAAATCCAAATCCATTTTTGCCTCTTTTCACTTCAACCATACGTACACCATAGTTGGGTCGTTTCTTACGTCTTCGTACAGGATGCATTGCAAACAATTAACTTACATCCTCGAAGATTTTAATGCCCTGATGTGTAACTTAACTCGGTTTAATATTTATTAAAACTGTCACGTCACGAACAAAACAGAACACTTTCCAATAAACTTTTATTCTGTAACTAAAAACTTATACTAATATTAAAGTGGTAAAATAAATCGAGATTGAACTATTTACAATTTTCTAAAGATAAAACATTAGAACCATCAAATATCCAGTATAAACATTAAACGCTAATTAGTAATTTGCACTATATAGAATTTACTATTTAGTAGAATGGAATGTATAATATTTGTCATTTGATAGAAGTATAATATTATTTTAATGATAGCCATTATACCTATTATGCCAACCATGAACTTTTGACAAAATAAACCAAGGTTAATTACAAAACCGTTATAGTTACCACTGTGGTAACAATAATATATAGATAGCATTCAAACGTCTAATCACTATATCAAATTTATGATACTGTTATCAAGCTTTAAAACTTTAGTAGTTGTTATTTGTTGCTTGTTATTTCATAATTCATATAAAATTGTCACATTTTTCATATTATACAAAATTTTCTAAACACAAAATGTTTATTCAATTTAAATATCAATACATTAATAAAAATTAAGTGGAATTATTTGTTTTTAAGTTCAATAATATTTTATCTTAATTTATTTTTTATATTTGAGTTAAAATGACTAGTGTAAGTATTAAATGTCAGAAATGTCGATTTGAATTAGCATCAAGTGAGAGTTCATCTATACTTGATTGTCATGAAAAGCAAATTCAAAATACAGCTAGAGTAACATACAGTTGCAATGACAATGTAATGGAAAATAATTGGTACTTATCATCTTCTAATTTACCTGAATGGATAAATTCATCAGTTGAAGAAGTAAGTGCATCATATTAAATTAGTTTTATAAATAAATTTTTAATACGATTATTCATTTTATATCTGTATGACTATTTGTATATTGTAGAGATTAGACATTTGTACCTACTGATATGTCAATTAGTTAATGTTGGTTATTGACTTATTGCTACAATTTTTACTCATTTTCACAGATAATCTATGGGACTCTTCTCCTTATTATTATTTATCTTGCTACTTGATTCAATGAAACGATAAAAAAACATGGCTTCAGAAGGTATTATACCTATGCCATCATTTCTAATTTTAATTTCTTAATGCAATAGGTACTTCTAAAAACACTTTCTTTTACTTAAATTATTGATCTTATTATTTATTATTATAATTATATTTGGATGGTCATACTACTTATCAAAATAAATGTTAAATAAATTATATATTATCTATTTCAGGAAAATTGGCAAAAGGGGAAACTAAGTTGTCCAAATTGCAATTTAAGAGTTGGTTCTTTTGACTTTGTTGGTGGAATGAAATGCCCATGTAAAAAATATGTATTACCTCAAATCCATTTAGTTAAAAGTAAAGTTGATATTTACTTTCGATAAAAATTATGTACTCATTTAATATTTTCTATTGTGTATGATAAATGATTTTTGTTATTACATAAAAAAATTTGATCATATTCTAATTTACTTCAACAATAATTAAAATATTTTATTCTTTAGAAATTAAAGTTTGTACCTACTTTATGTGAAATCAGATTTTTATTCTAAATACATTTGAGTTGAGTTATTAGAATATTTTAGTTTTGTTTATTTTAGTTTAATATTAAAGTATTACTTTATCATAAATAATCATAATTATATAATATTTAT